>ML803200.1:180428-212660 GCA_009831015.1 Picea engelmannii | reverse complement strand
TGTTATCCTTTAAAGTTCCTATGAATACATCAATCAAGTGCTCATATGGAATATCGGTTACCTTTATATTCAATCTTTGGAAGTTCTCAATGTGCTCGGTAACTGAACCCTTTTGCTTGATATTTATCAATTGGCTAAAGAAGGCATTGCTCCTTGTATCCTCATAGTGTGCTATCATTTCTTCCATGAAAATTGTCGAAGTGACGAGTGATTTGCAAGAACAAAGCCATCAATACCATACAAATTGATTAGGTTCTAAATATAAAGAAGCAATTTGCACCTTTTGTGTATGTGGCACATTATGTAGATCAAAGAATTGTTCCATCTGAAGTATCCATGTGATTGGGTCCTTGTCATCAAACTTCCTCATATCGATCTTAGGAACGTGGTTGGTCTTCAACCCAAAGTTGGAGTTTCTCCATTCTTGATTCACCTTCCTTGCGTCCTCAACATGAATTTCATGGGATGCATTTTCACTTTTAGGTGTCTTCTCTGTTACAAAATTTTTCAATACTTCCATGATATCCTCTTTTAAACCATCCATCTTTCCCTCCAACTTAGCTTCCATCTCTTGTAGTTCATCTTTTGTTACTATCTTCTTTTGTAAATCATTTATGTCCCTACACATTTCTTCACCTTCATCAATAGTCCAAGTAGGATTGTCTGGAGTCTTATTTGGTGTAGAAGTTCCCTTTTTGGGTGGCATGTTGGCCAAGTATCACTTTTGAACCTTGATTTTGAGGTGGTTCTACTAGACAATCTTTCTTCTATTGTATCTCCCAAGTTTCGACACTTATGGGTATGAAACTTTATTTTATGTATTTCTCTGATATTTCTTCTCTGCAATTCCACAGGTCTGATCAAAATTGGATTTTCCAAGTGGAATTTATGGTAACTTCCCCACAACTTGCTGATTTTTGGCATTTCCAGGAGATCTCACTTGTATAGTGTGCCTCGCACAAAATAATTGATATAAAATTATGAAACTTGTACCATAAATAATAAATATTGTCCACGATCCAATGAAACCAGTCCCACTCAATTTGGATACTCTAGGAAGAAGTTATGATTGTTTTACATGGAACACCTTCTTGAGACTAGTCAATAGGACTAGTCAAATACCCTATCTTACACAGGGTGTATCTACAAATTTAAGATGACCTAGAAGCTGAAATTTTTACCACAGATACCTTACTAATTTGAATATCCTTCGGATTTCAGGGTCTGAAACGTTACAGAAATATTTTTATAGAAAAAATTATGCAATGACTCAGTTCATGATGATTCCAGAACCCTATCTTGTACAGGTTGTATCTCCAAAATTATAAGGCCTCAAGAGCTGAAATTTGAACCCAACGTACCTTGATCTGTCTAATAAATATCTTCTAAGCCGCTCCTTCTGAAACATTGTAGAAAAAAAATCATAGCGAAAATTACAAGGTGTCTCAGATGTAGCAGCGAAACCCCAAGACCTTGAGCTCTGATACCATATATTAAGAACCAAATATCAATATAGCATAGAAAAACCTCAGAAAAAGTACTCAACGCCTTGAAAAAAAGATGATTTCAAATAATAAGCCTCTTCGAGGGGGCAACCTCCTTTTACCCCACTTAAATGTTCAAGTACAAGATGATTCAAAATGAAAATGTCTCCTTGGTATATATAGGAGACTAGGAGGTATAATTACAACTAAAGACCTAAATTTGACATAAATAAAGTAGCATTACTAATATAATATGCCCCAATTAAGGGGTAATGATCCAATATTAGGGCTTAACACTAATTCTTAGGCCCCAACCTGAAGGAATCTCCAACTCCCTGTGTTCTCCGATGCCAACTAGAAGGAGAGTAAAACCCCTTTTCCTTGCCCCATCTTATCACCCTGAAATATAAGTTTAGGCCAAACTTCCACTACCACAATCATTGCCACTATCACATCAACCTATAACATGTCACTGCCACTGTCACATCAACCTATAACTTGCCACTGCCACAACCACTTCAACCTGTAACAATCATTGTAGCATCAACCTATAACTGATCATCAACATATACTATAACAAAACCTATACCATACCATGCATCAACTGTGTACCAAAATATGTAGTATAACATGCATCAATCATGTACCATAAGATATGCCAAATGTAGATACCATGACATCAATGATGAGTAGCTAATCTTATATCCAATCATGTACCATGTACTAGGGAATCAATCATATATCAAACCAGTACCATATACCATAGCATCAATAATGTATAGACCTATACCATATCATCAATGAAGTGCCTCAAAGAACCAAAGAATTTGTCTCATGCATATGCCACCATATATCAAGTGTGTTGAGGAAAAATGTATGAAGAACCTTACTCAAACATTTTCACATATTACTAGGATAAAACAAGATATTTGGGAATATTACTTGGGGTTTATAGTCTTAAAATAAAAACAATTACTTGATCCACAAGAAATATATACAAGAGATCAAGGTTGGTTTTATTTATTATATGTAACTATGCAAAAAGAAGAAAATAAAATATACATAAGTGTGTTTATGGATAAAAAGACAAGGATAAAAATAATTTGAAGATATCATTTAAGATACACATGTGAGACAAAAATCAACCATATGATTTCTTTATATTGATTTCATCTGAGATACAAAGAAGAAATTCTCTTTACAAACCCCTGCGAGGGTGGGGACCAAATTCAAATTTATAAGTCTCTGATGGTCACCATACAAAAAGACTGACAAAAAAAGAAAAATGAAGCTAGATATCTGGATCAACTTTCCATAAAAGTATTGTCACTTGACTCTTTAAAAACAAGTTGTTGAAAGATATGATTCAGTTTTGAATATTGTTGCCTTCAATAAGACCCTTATATTCTCTTCTTTAGATTGGGATTTTATTCTTATTCAATAAGTTATGGTAGTTCAACTACCTTGATTTTTTTAAGCTTTAGTTAGCTTAACAAATAAGTTGAGACAAAAAAATAATAATAATAAAGAAATAAGGGTCTATTTAAATAATAACTAAATAGGTGGGACCCCTTGTAACTCCAATTTTCATTTTTTTAATGATCAATCAAATATGAAATATAACACCCAAAAAATTAACTCAAACATTCACCTTGTGACTCTCATCTTCATATAAATAGTCAAATATTTTGGTATCAAAATAAAACATGACTATTTCCAAAAAATAGAATTATATCCATGTTGTCCAAAAACGTTTTGTCTAAATGTATCTTTATTGTCCAAAACATTATGTCATCCTACTAATAAAATATGTCCTCGAAAAAATAACATTAAAACCCATATTTATTGGGAGAGGCGACACGTCTTTTTTCATTGTTGTCTTCCTTTGATCCTTTTACTGATGCATCTTATGCAACAACCTACGGTTGATTGGAAACTTGGGGTTGAATTTCACTAATGACATGGGAACAACTATATTTAAGGTGGACATAAGAGTACATTGATTCATAGGAGTCTTTGGAAGACTTGAAGGGATTGGACACTTCTTTTCCTTTATCTATTTATGGCCCGAGAATGGAAATTTTGAGTCTCTTTCTTGCATGAGAGGACTGGACTGGTGAGGAAACACGATCAACTTGGGTGTTTGGGTTGAATGGAATTGGAGGAGGGGGAAATGGTAATGATACTGTAGGCCAACCATGATGATGTACAATGGGATGATGGATAATTTATTTCCATCCATCATTTATAGGTTGCTCTGGTTGCATAGATACATGAGGGAGAACACGTACATCAAAGAATTTTTTATGAGGCTGGAAAGGAGGTCTCTCAGGTCTAGCCTACATAATCCCTTGGCCAAATAAATTAAAGAATATAGCTTGGAAAATATGATTCAATTCTTCTGGATCAGTGTCAAAGTGAATTGAGAATCATGGCCTTCTATGGCCCTTTTCCAATTATTATCTTTGCCTCTGTTGGCACCTCTGCCATTGTTGCCCCTACTAAAAAAACTTGTCCTAAAGCAAGATTAAAAATAGAATATGGAAAACCTTTAATCATCCATTCATTAACACTCTACATAAATAAAATCAAAATCTTGTCTCTATCATTCACAATAGAAGCGCATGCAGTCCATCCATTGATATAATCCTTCACATATTTAATTTAATAATCAATTGCATTTGAACAGGGAATTTCAGGGTCATTGGGAAAATGGGGGGCTTCGTAATGAATGAAAAATGATAGTATGGACTGGAATGAATAAATGAATATTTTTCAAGCAACATAAAGAACCTTATCCTCATAAAAACAATGTCTCCATATTATAATTTCCAATTCCATTCGTCATCCTATCCTTTTCCATTCCTTTTCAAATGAAATTCATAATAATAGAATGGGAAATAATTAAGGTTATCGGGAATATGGTGGGTATACAATGAGAGAAAAAATGATATTATGAATGGGACTGAAATGATTATTGTTCTATTTTATAACTTATCATTTACTCAATTCCATGATCAACAATAATATCCTATGTTGAAACCATATTGAATTTACCACTGTCAATCAACCCAATTATTTATAAATCAACATAACAAAAACCCTCACCAACCAAATTTTGTTTGTGCCATAACCATTTCTTTTAAAACTCCAATATACAGTATCCATGACATGGAAAAAATTTAAACTGCTCAATATCAAACTCAAAGGAAATCTCAGAACTGTCAAACATTGTAAGTTTCATTTTTAAAAAACATTGATTTCCTTTTAAACTGGTAAAATGTTCTGTGAGAGGTCATCGAAAAAAAAATCTTGAGCTCTGTTATAAAATCCAGCATGAAAGTATGAGAAAAGAATCATAAATCCATCAACAATTTATTATATAAAAATCACGTCATAACCCCAAAATAATTGTTGCAAAATCAAACTGGGTTCGAAACCCCAATGCAACTTTAGTAGTCATTGTTTCATCAAATCCATACTAAATTCAAATTTGATCGAGTTCCCTCATATATAAATAACAAAGTGAACCACAATTTTGTGTTTCTAATCAATCTTTCCCGTTGTTGCATCAAGACATATAAACATAATTTCTAACCTTAGTTTAAATTTATTACTTGTCCACGTATTGGATTGGGAAACAAGGCTTGGATCAGACATAGTGGGATAAAGGTTTTAAATGTGGGATGCAAGGAAAGCAATAAAAATTCCTTCCCGTCACAAATTTTCCAAAGAATTCCAAAGTGACCGCAAGACAAATACACAGGCCTCCATAACTTTTCAAACAATGGTAATGATTATACGAAAGGACTGCAAATATTCAAAGGTCTGGGTATGGGGTCAAGGATAATATACAATAGTCATGAAACCCGACTGTTCTTTTCCATTTATAGAGAAAACCCTTGAAATTTTGTAATACCCTAAGGTCGAGCCCCTATTGAATTATAATGATGTTTATGGGTTAGTAAGCCAAGTGCTTATAAGATAGGAGGCTTATGTGTTTATTAGGCCGGAGAGCCTAGATGTTTAAGGCCAGGGACCCTGATTTTGTATATGTAAATACTCACATCATTAATATAATCACATCGCTATGTGTAGACCAACCAAGAAGAAAGAGCTATGGGTGACTAAGATCCACTGGGTAGGGAAAGGGATGGGGCTGAGATGCTAGGAAAAAAGGCTAAGCTTGAGGGATTAACCCCTAAGAGAATATTATAATGTATTTTCTTAAAATACTAAGATTTGGGAAATAACCCCTATTATCCTAAGTTCCTTTGGGGGAGAGGAACGAACTCCAAATGGAGAGGAACGATCTCCCAAGAGAGCCATGTGTCAACCTGGACGCATGTAGTTTTATGGGGGAAAATTCATCATTGTGGAGGTTCTCTCTCCATTCTTTCCATGCTCCCCACTCACACACGCACCGCGACTGAGAATTCACATAGCCAGCCATTTCCTCCATTGTTGACCTCTGCAACCTATGAAACCTGCAAACTCATGAAGCTAACTCGTCTTTCCTGTGAGTCACAACATGATTGCACAGTTCCTGAGCCATATCGTGCCCTAGCCATTTTTCTGTTGCTACCCACGTTTTTCTCTGGACTGGTGTGACTTGTTGTATTTACCAGAACCCATACCCGATTTTGCTACTGTGGTTACCCGTTTGACTTAGGAGCTGGAAAGAAGAAGTAGTTTGACAGGCTTGTGTTTTTAAAGAGGCAAGTTGTCAGGCCCGTGGATTGAATAAGCAGGTTTTCATGCCTATGAGAAACTCTCTCCAAGTGAGAGAGATTGTTGGGGAAGTGATTTATCCTAGAGAGATTCCAGCAGTAGCTACAGAGCTCTGAGAATTCATGATCTGGCCTATTACTGAAGCCCTGGAAGGGAAGTGGAGAAGTCGATGGATTGTGGAACAATGAAGGTGTATATTCCCGAGGTGGGACAGGCATGTGGGGAATGAGAGTCTATGAGTGGTGGGTGTAAGTAGGATCCTAGGAGGGAATCCTTCATGTTGCATTGTGCATCTTTCCGTAGTCTCAACCTAGCCTAAGATTCCCTTACCCTCAGTGGAGTTTAGTCCCATCTTGGGGGTGACCCATTGTTGATAGATTGGAGCAGCGTGGTCTAAGGATGGGAGGTTCATGGAAGTTCTACACACATTTGGTGACTTTCATAAAAGGATAAGTGTCATCTCTATGTTAATTTTTATGCAGTGTATTATGTACATGCCATGATATTTATAACATTTTCTATGTAAGTTGTCGTAGCAGATTGTTGTGATTTCCGCATTTAATTTGTGTATTAGTAGAATGCATATTAGTTGTTTAAGTTTATATGTATGATGTTTTGCAAAGAGATATGTCTTACATAGCCTAGAAGGTCTATGCCTGGGTATGGACAGTTTTGATTAATAGAACAGAGTGAGCAGTTTTGTTTTGTACTTATTTCAAGTGGCATTGCCCAATAGAAGGTTGGGGGTGTTACAAATTGGTATCAGAGCCCAATTTTCGACACTGAGCCTAAATTGGTCCATATAAGTGGTTATGGAAGCAAAATCTCAGAGGGAATTGTTGTCGAGAGGGACCAAATTTGAATTTCAAAGCGTTCCTGAGTGCCAAGAGAACACTTTTGTCGTGCTTAGAAGCTCAGGAGGTATAGCGGTTCAATAAATTCAGCAGAGAAAAGAGACTACAGTAATCATGGGTTTGGAACCACAAAAAATAAATTTGGGTCATTGGATTTGTTCGGGAAGGGATAGACCCCTCACAACTATCGGATCCAAAACTTCAGCAATCTGGGGGTTGTGCTATGTTTCAGAAGGGAAATCCTCTGAAGTCCTGGAGCCTGAAGCCCTGAAGCTCCGAAGTTCAAAATTGATTCTCAACCATAGATCATTTGGGAGAAGGTGGACCATTGGATTTCCCAAGTGGTTCGGTGGTTCAATGTTCGGGGAAATCCATTTGAGGTTGAGCAGAGTAGAGTTTCGTCAAAGTCATCAAGCTATGAGAAGTAATTGTTTGACAGTTGACAATTCAGGAGTTTTGAAAATGTGCAGATGAGAAGAGATCTTCCAAAGTGCCTAAATCATGGAACACAAGGCTGACATGGATCTGATTGACAGTTCGAATGTTTGGCAGTTTTGAAAAAGTGTCATTGAGAATAAATCACCAAATTCCTGAAGCGTCGAATATGACGTGGCATGATGACATCACCTAGGGTGATGTGGACCTACCCTAAGTCTTCCACGTGTCACTTGTTTTTGTACTTTTGATAGACCCTTAGTACCGATTGGGATATGACACATGTCACTCAACTTTGGGGCCACGTGTCACCACCTTAATTGATTACATTTGTACTACGTGGACCCAGGGAGCTTAAGAAGATTGGGCATTCGACGTTTGAGGCGTAAACTGTTGGAAGAACTTATAAATCCTCTAAAGCCCGAAGCTCCGTAGTGTCAAAGTACTGGATTGCTCGAATGGTGTAGCTTGATAACGTCACCAAAAGTGACATGAACATACAGGATACATGCCACATGTCATCATTTTTCAAATGTTTCAAAGGTTGATCGGGCCAATTGGAACAGAACACGTGTCAACAGTCAGATGCAGCCACATGTCCACTACCTATTTTCTACCACATAGCACCCCTCTAATGTGTGGTTGCTGACTAGATTCTGGTGGTTCACCAGTTCGGTGTTCAGGATAAAATTTAAGTTCTAATGGGAAATCCGTCGAAGCTCGTTGTCCCAGAGATCTTATCCACCGTAGATCTCGGCCAGGAGCATGGACCATTGATTCTTTAAATCTTAGGGGGTTGTCGGTTCAGTGATCTGAAAGTCTTTAGTTATGAAGTATTAAGGTATAAAAGGCCAAATACGTAGTCAATATTGGTCGTTCGTCGACAGGTGAATATCTATCTTAGATTGCATTACTTCATGGATTTCACCAATTCGTAAATTCGGGAGGTAGTACAAGATGGAGCCTCAGAAATCCCGAAGCTCCTATTGACCGTAGATCTAAAAAAAGAAGGAGGATCGTCTATCCACGAGTCCTTGGGTTTCCATAATTCAACATTCGAGAGATTTGGGGTGTGCAGGTGTAAATTCCAATGAAGCCCAAAGTTCTAAAGTCATGGAATGCTGAAGTGACGTGGCATGCCAACATCACCTAGGGTGATGTGGACCACTGTAAGCATGTCATGTTCCAATCGATTTTATGCCTTTGGTATGTCTTTTGTGCCAATGAGAACCAAACATGTGCCAACCATTGATTGTGCCACATGTACACTCCTTGTTTTTGACACGTAGCACCCCTTTGGTGTGTAAGTATTGATAAGACTCCAAAAGTTCAGAGATTCGACATTCAGAGGAAATGGACTGTGAAGAAGGCATATCTTTTGAAGCCTGAAGCACCAAAGTGTCGTAGCTCTGAAAGCTTCGAAGAAGCAGTTGTTCGAAAGATTCACCACTTCGGCGTTCGAAGGAAATGAGGTGAGGTGAAAGGAAAACCTCCAAATCCCAAAGTTATGGAGCCCTGGAGGCCCAAAGAATGGGATAAATTCCTTTCATCCAGCACTCAGTCACATCCCATGGTCACATGCGTTCGGGGGCCAAAGAAAAAGGGTTGGTGCCCAAAAATTGATTTTGAGAACAAAAAAGGGGGGGGGGCTTAAAGAAGGAGCTTGTGGGGTTTTTGATTTGTACATACCTACACCTAACAAAGTAAAGAAGGCATGTAAACCTGAAGAGAGGATCCATCACAGATATAAGGGCCAATTCGGCTCTGAGATGGAAGAATCCATGTTCAGGGATTGCATCACTAAAAAGAAAAATTGTTCAAGTATCCATAACTTCTTGCTCAAAACTCAGAATTGAGCATGGAAGCAAGCATTGGAAAGGTCTTGAATAGTAGAATATAATTGTTCACCTAGAAATTGGATCTGAACAGTCAATTTCTTAGGAAATAAATAGAAAATAATTTTGATATATTAATGAATCAGAATGGTTCGTGTTTTCATGAAATTATTGAGAACAGTTAGCCTGATAAAGTTTTGTTCGCTCCACATTTTTGCAGAATTAATAGTTTCCAGAACATAGAAGATTTATCACAAACTGCAGAGAGATGGATGATTCACAAGAGGCTTACAGTCAGGAAGATGAGATCAGAGGAATGGATGTCCATTTGGGGGTGGAAGGAATAAAATCCAATGGACATGGAGAAAGAAGGGATGATAACATAAATTTGGTTCAAACCATCAGAAAATTGTAGACAGATGTCTAGAGTCACAAGGATGATAATGAAAGGCTTATGAAATCCAAAGAGTAGCAGGAATACTTCAATATGAAGTTTATGTGGATCATGGACATAATTGAAAATAATTTGGATAAGGAGAGTGGCTCCAGCAAATTGGGAAGCCACAAGACCCCCGAGGAGAAAATTATATCAAGGAGTGTTATCAGAAATCACCATCACTCTAGAGGACATTCCAATAGGAGAGCACACAGCAGCTCGAGTCCATCCCCTATCAGGAAGCATAGGAGGTCTGGGGTGGATGAATTGAAAGGAGAAATGAACAAGATCAAACCTCCTACTTTTGATGGAGATCAGAATAAGAATGAATATGTTGAGACATGGATACTAGTCATGAGGAAGTACTTCCAATTGCATAACTATTCTTCTCATGCAAAAGGAAGAATTGTTATTTATCAGCTGAAACGAAAGGCATCAATGTGGTGGGATCATCTTGTGCAAGTGCAACACATCAGAGAGAAAAATGTGACTTGGAAGGAATTCAAGAAGCATTTTGAGAAGAAATACTTAACCAAGAGGTATTATGACAAAAAGATGAAAGAGTTCTTCAAACTCAAACTGGGAAGCGTGACCATTGATGAGTATGAAAGGAGATTTTTAGAACTGCTAAATTATGTCTCCTTCATCAAAGATGAGATATTTAAGATTCAGAGGTATCTGAGTGGGATGCCATCCTTTATCAGTGACAAGATTCAATATGATGACCCCAAGACTTTGGAGGAAACCATAAGGAGATCCAAGTTCTTATACGATCAGCATAAAGGAAATCCTACTTTCCAAAGAGATTGGGAAGACAAGAAGAAGTTTAAGAGGGAACAAAGGCAAAAGGGGAACAAGCCATCATTTTTCCTAAACATTCCTCAAGGAAAACCATATTTTAGAGAGCACAAAATGACTGAGGTAGGTGGGAAAAGGCCAAGGCATACACCCATTCAATGTTAGGGTTGTAAAGGAGACCATAAATATAGAGATTATCCTCACAAAAGTGACAAAGTGAGAGTTGTCCATAATGTATAGCAAGAAGAAATAGTGGAGGACATGGGAAGAAGTGTACCAAGGATCTATGCAGCCCTGGACAACAAGCATTGAAGTAGAAGGTATGATCAATAACCATGCATTTACTATTTTAATAGATTCAGGATCTAGTCATAGCTATATAGATCCTAACATAGTGGAAAGATTGAAATTTCCAAGAAGAAAGCATGGGAAATCTTGGTTGGTGTAGTTGGCTACAAGAGCCAAGAGAAAGGTTGTTGAGCTAGTTAAATCATGTCTAGTGGACATGAATGGGCTAGGTACCAAGGAATATTTGAGCATCCTACCCTTGGGTTCATATGACTATCTAATTGGTATGGATTGGTTGGACCAACACCATGTTGTCTTAGACTGTCATAACAAGGAATTTACTTGACTGAATGAGGAAGGGAACCCAAGAATAGTCCAAGGAATTCCCATGGCAGTTACTTTCTGAGAGATCTCATCAATGCAGCTAAAGAAGTGTTACAGGAAGGGTTGTCGAATAATTGCAACTCATATGGAGGAAGCACCTAAGGATAAGGTGCCAAATCTTGAGGATCATGCAGTCTTGAAATATTTTGAGGATGTGTTTAAGGAGATGCCAGGACTACCCCCAAAGAGAGATATTGATTTCTCTATAAAATTAAGGCCTGGAGCAGCTCCAGTATCAAATATTCCCTACCAGATGAGTACACCATAACTGAAGGAACTATAAATGCAGCTTGAAGAATTTTTGAAGAAGGGGTATATACGCCCAAGTGTGTCACCTTAGGGTGCCCTAGTCTTATTTGTGAAGAAGAAAGATTGAACATTGATATTGTGCATTGACTTCAAACAATTGAACAAAGTGACTATAAAGAACAAGTATACTTTGCCAAGGATCGATAATATCTTTGATCAGTTAAAGGATGCAAGGATATTCTCAAATATTGATCTCAGGTTGGGATATCATCAAGTACAGATCAGAGATGAAGACATCAGAAAGACTTCCTTTATAACAAGGTACAGTCATTGTGAGTTCACAGTGGTGCCATTTGGGTTATCAAATGCACCAATTGTTTTCATGTTATTAATGAATGGTGTTTTTCGAGAATACTTAGACAAGTTTGTCATTGTCTTTTTGGATGACATCCTTGTATATTCCAAGTTGAAATAAGAGTGTGAACATCACTTGAGGATGGTGTTACAAATTTTAAGAGAGCACCAATTGTATGCAAAATTGAGCAAGTGCTCATTTTTCCAGAAACAAATTCACTATTTGGGGTATATCATATCTAAAGAAGGTATAGCAGTGTACCCTGAAAAGATTGAAGCTATTAAATGGTGGACAACACCGAAGAATGTGAAAGAAGTCAGATCTTTCATGGGTCTAGCTGGCTACTACAGAAGATTCATTGCAGTGTTTTCAAGGACTGCTCACTCGATTACTTCCTTGCAAAGGAAGGGGGTGAAGTTTCTATGGACAACAAAATGTGAAAATAGATTCCAACAATTGAAGAAGTTGTTAGTTAGTGCTCCAATTTTGAGGATTGCAAATCTGAATGAAGATTCCATGGTTTTCACAGATGAATGCAAATAAGTACTTGGTGGAGTCCTTAGTCAAAATGGATTTGTGGTATGTTTTGAATCCAGGAAATTGAAAGAGCATGAAAGGATCTACGTCACTCATGATTTGGAGTTGGCAGCAATAGTACACACCTTGAAGAAGTGGAGGCACTAACTCATGGGAAAAATATTTGAGTTGAGGACAGACCATAATGGTCTAAAATATTTGTTTGATCATCCAACTTTAAATGCAAGGCAGAGCAGATGGTTAGAATTCCTCTGTGAGTATGACTTTGATATCAAGTACATCAAAGGAAAAGAAAACAAAGTGGTTGATGCACTTAGCAGGAGGGTGCATGAACTTCATGCTACATCCATTCACATGTATGAAACTGATCTTAAAGGCAGAATTTATGAGGCTGCAATAGTAGATTTGCAGTACATGGAGTTGGTAACAAAATTACAGCAAGGTAAAATGCAACAGAAAGTTGAAGATTATGAATTGGGAAATGATGGAATTCTCTTGTACATGAACATAATTTATGTACTCAATTCTCATGAATTGAGGAGTATGATTTTGAAAGAGATGCATAATGTACCTTATGTGGGACACCCAAGATATCAGAAAATAGTTGTAGCAGTCAAGATCCAATACTATTGGCCAAGCATGAAGAGGGACATTGTTGATTACATTGCTAAATGTTTGGAGTGTCAAAAAGTCAAGGATGAGAATAGACACCCCGTTGGGTTGTTGCATCCATTGCCCATTCCTGAGTGGAAGTGGGAAGTGGTGACAATGGATTTCATCACCAAATTTCCCAGAACAAGAAAGAAGCATGGTGCTATCATGGTGGTGGTGGAAAATCTTACTAAAGTTGTCCATTTCATTCATATGAAGGTTACTCACAAGGAAACCAATGTTGATGATATTTATATGAGGGAAGTAGCATGCTTGCATGGCATACCCAAGAAAATTGTGTCTGATAGAGACCCAAAGTTTACCTCAAAGTTATGGAAGGGATTATTCAAAGGGTTCAGAACAAATCTGAACTTCACCACAGCTTATCATCTCGAGACTGATGTGAAAACAAAAAGAGTAAACCAAGTGATAGAGGATATGCTAAGGATGTACATGATGGAAAAACCATCTAAATGGGAATATTATCTACACTTGGTAGAATTTTCCTACAACAATGGGCACCAAGCATAACTGAAGATGATCCCATTTGAGGCACTTTATGGTAGAAAGTGCAACACACCCATAAGTTGGGACAACCCAGCTGATAGAGCAGTGATTGGGCCAGAGTTTCTCAGGGAGATGGAAGAGAAAATGTCGAAGATAAAACAAAATTTAAAGGTTTCCCAAGACAGGAAGAAAATCTATGCTGACAAGGGAAGAACTCATAGGGAATTTAAAGTGGGTTATCATGTTTCCTTGAAGGTGAAGGCCAACAGAAGTTCCCTGAAATTGGGAAATTCTTCCAAGTTGGCAGCCATATATTTTGAGACGTTTGAAATCCTAGAGATGATTGGACTAGTAGCTTACATGATTGCATTACCTCCATATATGATTATTCATAATGTATTCCATGTATCATTGCTCAATAAATATATATTGAATGCTAATCATGTTATTGATTGGAATGTGATTCAAGTGGAGTAAGGAAGCACTTTTCAAGTGCATCCGGTATGCATTATGGACCAGAAAATGAAATATCTCTAGAATCGAGCCATAGGGATTGTAAGGGTCCAATGGACCTGGTACGGTCCTGAGTTGCAACTTGGGAGCATGAAGATGCTATGCAGGAAAAATACCCACATCGTTTTGAATATTTTGGAAATATTGTTGATATTATGTAAGTAAGATGCACCAAGGACAATGCATAAATAAGGGGAAGGGATTGTAAGACCCCAACGTCGAGCCCCTGTTGAATTGTAATGATTTTTATAGGTTGGTGAGACAAGTGTTTATAAGTTGGGAGGCTTATGTGTTTATTAGGCCGGAGATCCTAGATGTTGAAGGCCACAGAGCCTGATTTTGCATATGTAAATACTTACATCATTAATATAATCACATTGTTGCATGTAGACCAACCATGAAGAAAGAGTTATGGGGGACTAAGCTCCACTGGGTAGGGAAAGGGATGGAGTTGAGAGGCTAGGAAAAAGGGATAATCTTGAGGGATTAAACCCAAGGGAATATTATAATGTATTTTCCTAAAATACTAAGATTTGGGAAATAACCCTTGTTATCCTAAGTTCCTTTGGGGGAGAGGAACAAACTCCAAGTGGAGAAGAACGAGCTCCCAAGAGAGCCATGTGTCAACCTAGACACATGCAGTTTTATGGGGGGGAATCCATCGTTGTGGGGGTTCGCTCGCCATTCTTTCCATGCTCCCCACTCACGCACGCACTAAGATTGAGCATTCACAAATCCAGCCATTTCCTCCATCGTTGACCTCTGCAACCTATGAAACATGCAAACTCATGAAGCTAACCCATCTTGCATGTGAGGCACAACATGACTGCGCAGTGCCTGAGCCATATCGCGCCCTAGCCATTTTGTTGTTTCTACCCACGTTTTTCTCTGGATTGGTGTGACTTGTTGTCATTATCAGAACCCATACCTAATTTTGCTATTGTGGTTACCCGTTTGACTTAGGAGTTGGACAGAAGAAGTAGGTTGTCAGGCGTGTGGTTTTGAAGAGGTGGGTTGTCAGGCCCGTGGATTGAAGAAGCAGGTTGTCATGCCTCTGAGAAACTCTCTCCAGGTGAGAGACGTTATTGGGGAAGTGATTTCTCCTGGAGGGAGTCCAACAGCAGTTACAGAGCTCTGAGAATTACTTATCCGGCCTATTGCTAAATCCCTAGAAGGGAAGTGGAGCAGTCGATGGATTGTGGAACAGTGAAGGTGTATATTACCAAGGTGCGACAGGCATGTGGGGAATGATATTCTATGAGTGGTGGGCGTAATTAGGCTCCTGGGAGGGAATCCTTCCTGTTGCATTGTGCAGCTTTCTGTAGTCTCATCCTAGCCTAGGATTCCCTTAACCTGGGTGGATTTTAGTCCCACCTCTGAGGTGATACATTGTCGATAGCTTGGATCATCGTGGTCTAAGGTTGGGAGGGGAAGGTATGAATGTAGTTGGTGACTTTCGTAAAAAGATAAGTACCAACTCTATGTTAATTTTTATGCTATGTATTATGTACATGTGATGATATTTATAATATTGCTTGTGTAAGTTGTTGTAGCAGATTGTTTTGATTTTTGCATTTAATTTGTGTATTATTAGAATCCTTATTAGTTGTTTAAGTTTATATTTATGATGTTCGGTAAAGATCTTTGTCTACCATAGCCCAACAGGTCTATGCCTCGGTATGGACAGTTTTGATTATCAAATAGAGTGAGCAGTTTTGTTTTGTATTTATTTCAAGTGACATTTCCCAGCAGAAGGTTGGGGGTGTTACAAATTTAATCATAAGAAATGAGTGAAACTGAACGTATTCACCAATAAGACATTTTCCAACAGTCACACCATAGTAATACTAGCATTTTCTCCAAGTGCAACACAACCATATAATTGCAATGCATTATTGGTTATATATTTATTAATAATACTAAATAGGTGGGACCCCTTTAGTAAATCAATAAGAGAAATGGCGTATAAATAATGCATTGCAAGTATAAATATACACTTTTTTGGGTGTCAACAAATAGGAGACTCCACAGGGAAATCTACTTCCAGTAGATTTAGAGCTCAGAATGCTTGGTTCCATAAACCAGTAGGAATATGTGATCGAAGTTATTCAGAAAATATTTATGCAATAGGGGGGGAATAACGGCTTAAGTAAATTGATGGAATGGGACTTCATGGAATAACTTATGGAAAGTGAGATGTATGAGGGGAATTGGTCATGTATGCATAGAAATAAATAGGAATTGTAACCAAAGATATTTATAACTTTTAAGGAGGATACTTCTGATATGCTCTTGAATCTCATAATGGAGGGAAGAAATGGATATCAGAAGATGGAAAGAAATCCAAACCAACTATGCTACAACAGTGTTGAAAGAAAAACTTTATTTCATTAGTATTTCAAAAGGAGGATACTGTAAAAATTGTGTATTACTTTATTCTTATTGATCAGAAATACTTACAGAAATGAAATAATTATGGAAAAATTGATCCAGACCTTACTTCCTATGACCATAAAGAAAACAAATAATAGAAACCAAAATGACAAACCACGGGAAAGACAAAAATATGTGCAGTGTTCATATTTACACAATATTGAATCAGTGATCAAGTTGGTTCCACATAATTTTTCAAGTGGGAACCATTGGTACTGTAAGAAAAACATCGCTCATCCCTGTACTAAAGAAGATCTGAATTTTTTCCAAGGATAGAAGTGATTTTGAAAGGACATAGCCATAAATTTTGTAACTTAGAATGCCTTCCTATCTCAACATGGGTCAAGTCCCATAGTAAGATTTTTTCATCTATTTTAAATTCAATAGTCTTTGCTCGTTTATTAAAATGCTTCTTCATTGTTTCCTGCCTCCTTTTTAAATTTTCCAAGGAAAAACTCCTTTGTTCTTCTAGGGATAACAAAGTATTTATCCTTTGAGAGACATTAGAAGAATTTAATTCTTATATCTATAACATCAATTGTAAGGAAGAAATCTCTAATTCAATAGGAAGAATAGCCTCTTGGTTGTGTACGAGATGAAAGGGAGTAAATCCTATACTTGATTTAGTGGTTGTGTGGTCTTCCCAAAGAGCATATGTTATAAGTGTGTGTCATCGGCAAGGTTTGTCTTCTATAATTATCTTTATAATCTCGACCATATTCTTAATATTGGATTATGCATGTCCATTTCCCTGAGGGTAATAAGTGGATGAAGTAAATTGTTTGACACCTAATTTAGCAAGAAATTGGGTCAATTTTGTGGAAATAAAGGTTGAACCATTGTCTATAATGATTTCTAATAGAAGACCAAATCTGGAAAAGATATTGGACTCTAGAAAAGAAATTAAGTGTTCATCTTGTGTGTGTCTAATAGGAACAACATAAGTCCACTTAGTAAAGTAATTAGTGGCTTTCAAAATGAATATATTCCCTATAGAGGATGGAGGATTGATTGGACCAATAAATTCTAAACCCCACTTAGAAAAAGGGAAGTCTAGAAATATAGGTTGTAAAGGCATGGCAAAAAAATGTTCCTTCCCAGCGAATTTTTGGCATTTATCACAGGACCTCACGAATTTATAAGAATATCGAAGGATAAAAGGTTGGTAATAACCATTTCTTATGATCTTAAAGGTGGTAGATTTAGCAAAGAAATGGCCACCAATATGAATGACAGATGATGGTGATCCATGGATTTCATGTAGTATTTTTTGTGCTTCATCAGCATTTACACAGCGGAGCAGAAAACCATCAGCAAAACTTCTAAACAAGGAGTATCCTAAAATAATATACTTATAAGCTTCAATTCAGAGTCTCCTCCTCTTATGAGGATCCAAATCGTTTGGGCACCTTTGATACTACAAATAATACACCATATTTTTATATCAAGGATGCTCAGATATAGAGATATTTTTATTTTCAATATAAAATAGTGTTGAAAGAGGATTATCTTGGTCATGAAATTCTTCACTTGGTTCAGGATGTTGAGCTAAGTGAAGGGCCAAGTCTCATCCCTTGATTTTTTTAGAATTCACAATTGTCAAATCATGCTCCTGAATTTTGGCAAACCAATGTGAAATTTTTCCTTAGAGGTAAGTTTGTGAAAGTAGAAACCTAACAGCAAGAAAAGGGACTTTTACCTGCGTATGTTTTCCCAAAATGAAATGGCGAAATTTTTCTATGGCTTTGACAAGAGAAAAATCATTTTTCTCAATATAAGAGTATTTGATCATGTCATCTGATAAAATTTAACTCATGTAAGCTACAGGTTTTTCATTGTTTTGATCATCACATTGTAAGAGGATAACATAAATTTCCTCCTCAATGGCATTGTTGTATATGATAAAGTCTTTCTCAAAATTTGTTTTCGTCAAAACCGGTGCAGAACTAATCGCCTTCTTAATCCTAAGGAAATAATTTTCGACATCATTTGTCCAAGAAAAAGAGCGATATTGCTTCAAAAGATTATGGATTGGTTTAACCATGACAGCAAAATCAGGAACAAATCTATGAAAAAAATTAATAATACCCATGAAAGCTTGAACTTATTTCTTAGATGTGGGGGCAGGGAGGTTTAGAATAGTATTAATCCTCTCAGGATATATACTTATCCCTGAGTCAGAAACAATGTGACTAAGAATCTTACCCTTTGTGACACCAAAAATGGATTTGGAAGGATTTTAAGAAACGCCAAATTTTTTGCAGCGCATGAAAACTTTTCTAACATGGCCGAAATGATCCAACTATTTTTTAGAATAAACAGTCAAATCATCAAGATAAACTTGGATAATCTTATAGATTATATCGTCAAAATCTATCTGCATATCTCTTTGAAAAATGGCACCTGCATTAAATAATACAAAAGGCATACGTTCGTAAGCAAAGGTGCCCCGACGTGTGGTAAATGTGGTTTTATATCTATCATTCATTTTTACCTTGATGTGATTATATATAGAAAAACCATCAAGTAAGGACATCATTTGAGATCCTACTACTTGTTGTAAAATCATATCCATATTAGGAAGTGGAAAATTGTCTTTTACATTTTCCCTATTTAATTCAGGGAAATTGACACATAATTTGATCTAACTTGTAGTTTTCTGAACAGGGACTAGATTTGAAACTCATTTAGAATACTTAACTGGAAATATTATATGAGCTTTCAACATTTTTTCCAATTCTTTCCTAATGGTGGCTTCAAGAGAAGGATTAATAGGTATTTTTCTTTACCTAATTGGTTTTCCCCCTTCCTTGATAGGAATGGAATGTTGTATGAGAGTAGGATCAAAACCACACAGATCCTCATATGAGCAGGAGAAAACATCTTGAAATTCACAAAGTAATTCTGTGAATTTCACTTTTTGTTCATCGAAACATTGGGCACCTAATTTAATTTTTTTGGAGATTTGGATGTCCCAATATTCAAGGAAATAATATCCCAACTTTCCTTTTTGACTCCTCTTCCTTATGTGTTTCTTTTTTGCCTACATCACTTGACGAGAATGAATTCTCAAGAGTATTCAAGCCTTTAGGAAACTTTTCGTCCTCAACAGATATGATTTATTTGGGCTTAAAAGGTTCATTTTGTATGAAAGCGCAAATGCCTCATCACTTGGGAAAACATGCCATGATTCTACGTTATCAGGGAGGTGAGGATGGTATAGAGATTGGAACGTACAATTAGGTCTTTGAGGTAAGAGTTGTTGAGTAGGAGAAGCTACAAAAATAGATAATCTATCAGCCACTGAATTAAGTTCCCTCTTAACATGAGTGATGTTAAATGACGAAATATTTGAAATCAGCATCCAAACATCTTGGGTATAACGTTTGAGTAACTTATTGTTTGGTACATAAATTTTCCATACAAGATTCACAACAAGTTCAAAATTGCCAAAAAATATAAGGTGGCCACAACCAAGATTATATGCATTTTCAATGCCCCGCAATAAGGCTTCAAACTCAACAACAATGTTTGTACAAGCAAATTTCAACCTATAAGAGAAATTGTGAATTTTTCCTATAGGAGAATATAGAATGGTGTCGGCTCCTTTACCTTCGTTTGAACATGAGCCATCGAAATGCATGTGGAACATGCCATCATCAAAATTAGTTGGTTCAAGTATAGTGTCACATTCATCTACAAAAATATAGTACACCCCCAAATCTTCTTCGAGATAATTTACATTGGGTTGGAGAATGCTCTCTATACAGGGTAAAATTATTCCTTCCCTAAGAACTATAATTTTATTTCCATTTCGAGAGACAGATAAATGTGTACCATCGAGTGAAAGGTATCCACCATTTAATTCTTTCCAGTCCCTTCCCAAAATAATTGAGTAGTTACTCACAAGAATATCAATCACTTGTATATTGAGAGTTGTTCTTATCTCGGGATGCACACACAAAACTAAGGTTACATCTTTGATCTCACCTATAGTTGATTGCTATAAATTATTATAAGAGAGCATGCTTCTAGAATTTTCATTGGTACAATATTAGCCAAGCTCTTCCATGATGATTTTAGACATCGCAGTTGGACTAGACCGGCCATTAATTAGGAAACAGAGAGCTATTTTATCCATGATTTTTACTGAGATGTAGAAAGGAGTGTTTTTTTACAGGGTTCCTAAAGTTATTTACACCTATTCAATTTATAGTTGAATCTTCTTCCTTTGAATATTCAAAGATTAGCTATGGTAGAAATGTTACCTTCCATAAAGTCCTTAAGGTGCCTCTATTGTTCTAGAACGACAACCATGTCCAAAAGGGTAGAATATACTTGGATATTATCCAATTGGTTAAGGATATTATACTTGGAATAAGGAAGAGGAGAAGATACTCCTTGATTGCTTGAGGTTCTGACAGTTTTTGTATCATCACTTAGAGAATATGAACTTGGGGCAGAAGAAGTGTGGGGAAGATCAAATTTTCTCTTGGCAGTGTAAGATTTACTTATAGTATTTACTACCATAACATCTTCTAGTTCACCCCAATCTAAAACAACGATAGTGGTATCAGGCCTTTTGCCAAAAATTTTATCTCTAACATTTATTTTAACTTCGTAGGTATTCTCATCATGAATTTATTCACAAAAGTTACACCAAATGAAAGTCATTATGTCCTTTGGATGGAAAGAAGCTAAAAGAACAAGAAGCCCCAGGGGAAGAGGAAGAAGAAATTCATATTTGTTCGTAGGCTATCATCCTATTATTCATATCTTGCATGAGCTATAGAATCATAGACATATCTTCTTGCTTGACCAAGTCTCCCTTAGTAAAACCCGTTCTTTCAAGTTGCTCTTCATATTCTAGGTAAGACTGAAGGGCGGAACTGATATTATCAATAACCTTTTCTTCAAGTCTATGATAAAGAGAAGGTAAATAATTATAATAATACATGAAAGCATATTGATTTTAAGGATGAATTAGTTCAGGTATTTTATTATATAACTTGGTGAAATGAAGGTTAAAATATTTAATGGTTTCACCATCCTTATAAGCAATATTGTTGTATTCCCTTAATTGATCAACTGGACTCTTGGGTTGTCCATAAGTGGATTTGGACCAATAAACCAATTCTTCACATGTTGAAAGGATTTTGGGTGGGAGATAAAAAAAAATATGTTGCAACTTTCCCTTCGAGAGAATTGACAAATAAACACATGAAGGTGTTGTTACCATTATCCCCTATGTTATGACAAGCATTAGAAAATGCTACCATGTGTTCATTTGTAATAACAACACCATTTCCTAAGAATATAGGTAACTGATCCTTGAATTTCGGTAATGGTTATGTAGTTGGTGTGATATTCAAGGGCGATGACATGTGCAAGGGGGTGGTTGTAGCATCTTCCTCAAATTGAAAAAGTCCATATTTCTTAATCACCTTAGCGAGATTAGTAGTGGATTGAATAGGAACTTGAATATTATATATACTACCAATCATGAATGAAGCAGAAGGTTTCGAGGAGGAGGAACCTCTGGTACCACTACCACTACCCAAAGACATCATGTTGAAGGTGATAAGTATGGGTGGTGAAGATGAACTAGAAGAATCAGATAGAGTTTTCCTAAGATCACTTTGTTGTGTTTGTAAGACAATCTTTCTTCTTCCTATTTCAAAAATAGGAGTAACATCAAGGGACAATCCTCTCCTTCTTAAAGAAAAACGAGAACTAGAGGACATGAAATAGAATATTAAAAATGTAGCTTACCCTTCGAAAGAATTAACAAATAAAACGCATGCAGATTTTGTTATCATTATCCCCTATGTTATGACAAGAATTAGAGAATGATACCAAGTGTTCATTTGTAGTAACAGTACAATTTCCTGAGAATCTAGGTAAATGATCCCTGAATTTCGGTAATGGTTGGTTGGTTAGTGCGATATTCAAGGGCGAAGACACATGCCAGGGGGTGGTTGTAGCATCTTCCTCAAATTGAAAAATTCCATATTTATTAATGACCTTAGTAGGATTGGTAGTGGATTGAATGGGAACTTCATGACTATAGATACTACCAATTATGAATGAAGCAAAAGGTTGCGAGGAGGAGGAACCTCATATACCACTACCACTACCTGAAGACTTCATGTTGAAGGTGATAAGTATGGGTGATGAAGATGAACTAGAAGAATCAGATAGAGTTCTCCTAAGAGAACTTTGTTGTGTTTGTAAGACAATATTTCTCCTTCCTATTTCAAAAATAGGAGTAACTTCAAGGGATAATCCTCTCCTTCTTCGAGAAATACGAGAACTGCAGGGCATGAAATAGAATATTAAACATGTAAGAGATTATTAAAAAAAATGTCATTCTTGATTTCTAGGATGCTTTTGCATGGCCTCTCAACGTTCATGTATAGTTATATCCCTATCAATTACTTCCCAAGAGCAGTCAAGTTCAGCACGAGTACTAGCAGTTGCTAAAATAGTATTGAATAAAGTCAAGGCAATGTTGGTCTAATCATCAAGACCATTTCCAATATTTGGTTGTCTCACAACAGGTACTTCTATGGAAACGTCAATCAAAGTGGAATAATACAAAACATAAAATAAAATACAACAATGGTACAACAACTAGAGAGATATGAAAGGATCTCCCCAGTATGGTATCCAAATAAATGTTGAGGAAAAAGGTATGAAGAACCTTACTCAAACATTTTTAGATCTTGCTAGGCTAAAACAAGATAGTTGGGAATGTTACCCAGGGTTTATAGCCTTAAAATCAAAACAACCACTTGATCCACAAGCAATATATACAAGAGATCAAGGCTTGTTTTATATATTATATGTAACTGTGCAAAAAGAAGAAAATAAAATATACATAAGTTTTTTTATGGATAAAGAGATAAGGATAAAAAGAATCTGAAGATATCATTTAAGATACACATGTGAGACAAAAATTAGCCATATGATTTCTTTATATTGATTTCATTTTGAGATACAAAGCATAAATTCTCTTTACAAAACCCTACGAGGGTGGAGACCAAAGTCATATTTAGAAGGTACTGATGGGCGCCATACAAAAATACTCAGAAAAATAAATAAAACTAAAGCTAGAGATATGAATTATCTTTCCATAAAATTATTGTCACTTGACTCTTTAGAAACAAGTTGCTGAAAGATATGATTCATTTTTTAATCTCATTGCCTTCAATAACACCCTTATATCAGAAGTTCCTTCTTCTCTCTATTATCCTCTTTGTCTCTTCTTTAGAATGATATTTTATTCCTCTTCAATAAGTTACGGTAGTTCAACTACCTTTCTTTTTTTAAGCTTTAGTTAGCTTAACAAATAAGTTGAGACAAATAAATAATAATAAATAAATAAGGGCCTATTTAAATAATAACTAAATAGGTGGGACCCCTTGATACTCCAATTTTCATTTCTTTAATGATCAACCAAATATGAAATATAACACCCAAAAAACTAACTCAAACATTTTCCTTGTGACTCCCATCTTTATATAAATAGTCAAATATTTTGGTATCAAAATAAAACATGATTATTTCCCAAAAATAGAATTATATACATGTTGTCCAAAAACATTATGTCTAAATGTATCTTTGTTTTCCATAACATTATGTCATCCTACCAATAAAATTTGTCCTCAAAAAAATAAAATTAAAACCCATATTTACTTTGAGAGGTGGTCCGCCTTTTTTCATTGTTGCCTTCCTTTGATCCTTTTACGGATGCATCTTGTGCAACAGTCTATGGTTGATTGGAATCTTGGGGATGAATTTCACTGATGACATGGGAACAACTATCTTTAAGGTGGACATGAGAGGACATTAATTCAGAGGAGTTTTTGGAAGACTTGGAGGGATTGGACACTTATTTTCCTTTATCTATTTATGGCCCAGGAATGGAAATTTTGAGTCTCTTTATTGCATGAGAGGACTAGACTTGTGAGGCAACACGATCAATTTGGGTGTTTGGGTTGAATGGAGGTGGAGGAGGGGGAAACGGTAATGATAATGTAGTCCAACCATGATGATGTACAATAGGTTGATGGACAATTTATTTCCATCCATCATTGACAGGTTTCTCTAACTACATAGAGACATGAGGGGGAACATGGACACCAGAGAAGTTTTGATGAGGCTATAAAGGAGGTCTCTCAGGTCTAGGCTACAGAATCCCTTGGCCAACTAAATTAAAGAATCCATCTTGGAAAAGATGATTCAATTCTTGTGGATCAAATTCAAAGTGAATTGACAATCATGGCCTTCTATGGACCCCTTTGCCAATTATTACATCTTCCTCGGTTGGCACCTTTATAATTGTTTCCCCTACTAAAAAACTCATCCTGAAGCAAGATTCAAATCAGAATATGGAAAACCTTTAACCATTCATTCATTAACACTCTACCTAAATAAAATCAAAATTTTGGCTCTATCATTCACAACAGAAGCACATGAAATCCATTCATTGATACAATCCTTCACATATTGAATTTAATAATGAATTACATTTGAACAGGGAATTTCAGGGCCATTGGTAAAATGGCGGGATTTGTAATGAATGAAAAATTATAGTATGGATGGAAATGAATAAATGAATATTGTTCAAGCAACATAAATAACCTTATCCTCATAAAAACAATGTCTCCATATTATAATTTCCAATTCCAATCGTCATCTAATCCTTTTCCATTCCTTTTTCAAATGAAATTCATAATAATAGAACGGGGAATAATTAATGTTATCGGGAAGATGGTGGGAATATAATGAGCAAAAAAATGATATTATCAGCGGGAATAAAATGATTAATTTTTTATTTTAAACTTATCATTTACTCATTTCCATGATCAGCATTAATATTCTGTGTTGAAAACATATTGAATTGACCACTATCAATCAAGCCAATTATTTCCAAATCAGCATAACAAAAACCCCCACCAACTAAATTTCATTTGTGCCATAACCATTTCTTTTAAAACTTCAATATACAGTATCCACAACATGGCAATTTTTTAAACTGCTCAATATCAAACACAAAGGAAATCTCAAAATTGTCAAACATTGGAAGTTTCATTTTAAAAAAACATTGATTTCCTTTTAAACTGGTAAAGTGTTATGTGGGATATCGTCGAAAAAAAAATATTGGGCTCTGTTATAAAACCTAGCATGAGAGGCTGAGAAAATAATCATAAAGCCATCAATAGTGTATTATATAAAAATCACGCCATAACCCCAAAATAACTACTGCGAAATCAAATTGGGTTCGAAACCCCAATGTGAGTTTAGTAGTCGTTGTTTCATCAAATCCATACTAACTTCAAAGTTGATCGAGTTCCCTCATAGATAAATAACAAAGAGAGCCATGGTTTTGTGTGCCTAATCAATCTTTCTCACTGTTGGGTCAAGACATGTAAACAAAATTTCAAACATGAGTTCAAATTTATTTCTTTCCCACATATTGGATGGGGAAACAAGGCCTGGAGTAGACATAGTGGGCTAAAGGTTTGAAATTTGGGCTGCAAGGAAAGAAATAACAATTCCTTCCCATCACAACTTTTCCACAGACTTCCAAAGTGACTGCAAGACAAATACACATGCCTCCATAAATTTTAAAACAGTGGTAATGATAATACAAAAGGACTGCAAATATTTGAAGGTCTAGGTATGGGGTCAAGGATACTATACAATAGTCACGAAACTCGACTGTTCTTTTCCCTTTATAAAGAAAACCCTTAAATTTTAATCATAAGAAATGAGCAAAACTGAACGTATTCACCAATAAGACATTTTCCAATGGTCATACCATAGTAATACCATCATTTTCTCCAGGCGCAACACAATCATATACTTTAAAATATAAATTCGAACAATAATTCTAGTTTGAATCGCTTAAATGTCAAAAGGAAGAAACCCAAATCAAAATGGATTTTTACACGACCAGAATGTTCACAAACAATCCACTATAAACTTTGGAAAACAAACACATTTTGCATGCAAAATCTAAGAGCCAACAAGATGATTTTATATGGAGCAGAGCCAATAATCCATGAATGAAAAGATAAAATCCACATACCTGAAAGAAGAATGATAGAAAATTATGGAGCTCAATTATTTTCCTCCAAGGGCCAAGTACCACGGAGACACTACTAACCAGACTAACCAAAACAAGTGCGAGAATTATAGTGAAGGTGGTAGCTTCAAGGTAGGGTAAGAACGATGTGTAGTAAATGCACGTCGCTTCCTATCTTTTGCATTAAATGTCATCAACCACAGCCAACTATGGAGCGCACTCAGCCTCCAAAACCTCGTTCCAAACGTACATCAAACATACTTTAACTACTCTGAGTACTTACCACATAAATTTTCAATATCAAAATCGAGCTCAAGGTTGATATATGGATCCAATCTATTATATACTCATCACAATACTTAGCATTAAAATAAACTTGACTCACACGTTTTTCTAATGGATTATAACCATACCATTCAACAATCAATTTCCCAAATATATCATAAGTTGCATGTAGCATGTACTTAGCATTTGAATAATATGTCAAAGTCTAGGTGTAGCAAGAGTGAAATTTCTAATAAAATAAACATTCCTTTCCCTTAAAATCAAATTGCTAACACAACAAACATCATTGAATGAAAAATAGAACTAGGTTAGGATATTCTCCTTTCATTTTCAAACCATGAAATCCTTCTTGTAAAGTAATCATGAGCGCAGTTTTGAAGATCTTAACAAGAGGAGCCATTTTTTTTATTACTTTACTAAAGGGGTCCCACCTATTTAGTATTATTAATAAACATATATAAGCAATAATGCATTGCAAGTCATTTACAGACAGGAATTTCATGTTGCTCTTTTTTGGGCATCCACAAAGTGTATACCTCAACCATACATCTACATTTCAAAGATATGTCTCTAATAATGGACCATAATAGTCATGTCATAACCAGATACAAGAGTATACCTCAATCAACCATGTAGCCAAGGCGTACCATGTGCCAAGACAAACATGCCTCAAGCATGTACCATATCACAACCAAGTATAATCTTCAAAACAAGCACATAAGAATACCTATACCTTTGTAGTTGACCTAATATGCAATAGTGTTGACCTATAAGATTTCCTCTGAACTCAGGTACATGTTACAAGAATTTCCCCCAAAATATGTCTTGTCCTTGCAGGACTAAGACATGATGCCATGTGGGGCCTCGCATGACAGGAACTGTGCAACCTGTATGGATGCCTCATGGGATACTAGATGTCTGACCCACGATAATCATCCAATTAGGGTTTTTACAGAAAAACCTATCTCTCATGTGTAATCTTGAAACTCCTGTACTTCTTACTTGTTTCTACCTCATATTTCACTATTGCAAACTTTCCAAATAGTTCACTATTTCAATAGAAGATATTCAATAGAATAAGTGAGTGAATGTACTTGTGAATGACTCCTTGAGGTGTACTTATACTTTTTTGGAGTAACCTTTTTCCTTAACTTAAGGGAATATTTACTTTCTTGTTACAACCACTTTACCCTTTCACTAAAGACTTGTAACCAACTAGGGGCTTCTTGACCATTCTTCGGGGCTTCTAACTTCACAAGGACATAACTCCTCAACTGTGAGGAACCATGTGGCATACCACCTATCACCAAAAATAGAATGATGGGGAATATCCATCCATGTGTGAGTTACCTACATTTACACCATCATTCATGAACTTTTTCCTTGATCAACTACAGGTTCCATAACCATACCTTTGGGGCTACCAGTCTTCTTCAAGGGTTGACATCAATGACAATGAATATTTCAACAATCTCCCCCTTTTGCATTGATGTACACACTGATGGCATGGGAACGCGCATGCTCCTACTCATTCTCCCACTGTGGTCATCATTCATGCTCCTTCTCATTCTCCCCCTATGATCATCACTCCCCTTGTGACCATTTCTCCCCCTATTTGTTCTTTCTCTCTATTTACATGCCTTTTTTCTCCCTCTCCCCATTTGATATCATTAGGAAAGGGTAATTATCCTTTGGGGTTTCTCCCCATTGTATGCAAGCCTATGCTTTCTCTTCATGGTACTTCCTCGTGTAAAACATTGATGTATATTAAATGCATTCAAAATATTATTTACTTGTATTCTTCAATTCTCATGCTTTTCTCCCCCTATATTATTGTGTCTAATGTCATGTGGATCACTGTGAGGAAGAAACTACTCCAATTTTTTGTCAAATATAATAAATTTCTCCCTCGGAAGATGTTTGATGAAGATATTTGCAATCTTCTATTTTGTCCCAACATACTCTAGCTTGATGTTCTTCTCTGTAACTTGTTCCCGTAGAAAGAGAAACTTTATCGGAATATGCTTCATCTTGGAATGCATTACTAGATTCTTAGAGATATTGTAGAATTGTTGTTATCACAGAGTATCGAAATAGGCTCATCATATTCCACCTATATATCCTGCAAGGTTTTCTTCATCCATATAAATTGAGTGCAACATGTTGCCACTGCAATGTACTATGTTTCTGTTATGGACAAAGATATTGATGATTGTTTCTTTCTCAACCATGATACCAGACAATCACCTAAGTAGAAAGTTTCCCCACTCGTACTTCTTCTATTGTCAATGTTACCTACTAAATATGAATCTGTGTAGGTGACCAAAGATATATCATTCCCTTTTGGAAACCATAATCCAAAATATTTTGTTGCTTCAAGATATCTGAATATTCTTTTTACTTCCATAACATGTGTTTATTTCAGTATTGATTGAAATCTCGCAACCTATCAAACTACTTTCATCACATCCGGTCTTGATGTTGTCACATAGAGTAAGTTGTCAATAATTGGTATGTAGAGTCTCTGATCTACATCCTTAGATTCATCTTCCTTTCTCAACTTGCAACTGGTCTGCATAGGATTACTTATGGGTTTACAGTATTCCATTCCAAACTTATTTATAATTTCTCTGTGTACTTGGTCTGGGAGATGAAAATAACTTTATCATGCTGACATATTTTTAATCCAAAAAATAAATTCAAATCATTGAGAAAAGACATTTCGAACTCATTATGCATGTCTTTCGAAAAATTTTGACTCATCCTATCATCATTGCTTCCAAAGATATATCATCTACATAAACTTCAATTATCAATATATTGTCTCGATCCACTTTTATGTAGAGATTGATGTCCGCATCTCCCTTCCTGAATCCTTGTTGTTGTAGATACATGTCCTCTTGGAGTGATTGCACACACACCTAGAAATTATTTTTTCTAAGTTTTTCCTTGTTTATTAGTCATTATTCAGTCTCCTATATTTTAGGAAGAATATTCCTCTAGGGAGAATATTCTCTTCAATTTTCACTTCAGTTTGATCAGTTGAGTGGAGTTTAGATGCTACATTGGTATTGTCACCATGCAACATTGGGATCATCACCATATAATGCGCATTTTTCTTGGGATCATCGCCAAACTAGTGCATTACCCATGATTCCTTGATATCCTCCTCACTTCACTCTATTTCAGTCAGTTAACTGAAGACTGATAGACTAGTTAACTCAGCTAGGTGGTAGTTTACTCCCGCAACTTCCCGGGAGACTAGACTATGTGGCAGTTTACTCCCGTAACTGCTAGTGTGTGTCCATATCACTCTAGACTGCCACTATGTCACATTTTATTCTCCACCAGTGTGCATTGGTTGAGTTATATAGAGTATATCATGTGTAAATTATTCATTTTTCATTCAGTTAATGAGAATTCTTCCATTGTTTCTCTCTTGTTTCTTCTTTCTCAATTTCTCTCTACAAATGTGTGTATTATTTTCTAGCTAGATATATTATGTGTAGTTTCAACACATTTTCATGGTATCATAGTTGATGGACTACTAATCAAAAGACACACTGAATTATTTTTGCAGGTACCAAAGATTGAAGACGACGGAAAAATGGAATTCCCAAAAGAATTCATTCTTACACTTAATAATTACTTTGCATGGAAGGAGAGGATGATAATGCATCTTTGAAGCATAGGATTGTACAGGTTAACCATGAATATGGAAACAGAAACAACATCATCCATATAAAAATCCATCTAAATCGAATGGATGAAGCATTCGAAACAATTTGCAGTCTCATTTCTCTCGATCTCCTTTTTCACATATCTTCCTGTAAAACCCCCTATGAATCCTGGACCACCATGGAAGGGCTCTTTGGAAAATAGGATGAGATGAGGGGACACATTCTCTAGGTGTAATTTCTCACATTAGATCCAACAATCTTCAAAAATCTCCAAGATTTCTTTACAAAATTTAAGGATTTACTCTCGCAACTCAAGGCTTGCGGGGTTGATAAATCTAAGGAAGAGAAACAAATGGTTCTCACCATTCTCTTCGAACTTGGTCCTGAATTTTTAGTGTTCATATCCACATTCCATTCAGTCAAATTCACCTCTAGAGCCACCTGGAAGATGCCTTCTCTTAAGAAATTTATCGAATCCCTAACACAAGAGCAAACCAAGATCATCAACATGGGAAAAATCAAAGGCCCAAAGGTGCGTGCACTTAATGTGCAATATGGCATCGGTAATCAATATCAAAAATCTAAAGATAAATGCAAAATGAAATTACATGCAAATCCAAAGAAGGAAGGGTACTCAAAACCCTTCATTGATGCCTCCGGATCCAAAGGTGGCAAGGGAAGAAAATGGGAGAAATGCACATACTTCCATAAAGGATTCCATCTAGAATTCTACATGCATGCAGAAAAAAATAGATCTAATGACTCGAATACTTCAGAAAAATAACCTTAGAGATTCCATCCCCGAGGGTTCAGAGAAGAAGAAGCCAGAAGATCATAATCCCAAGAAAGGCAATTCTATCCATGCCTTGATTTCCATTAACTCCTCTCTCGATGCTTGGATCATAGATTCAGGAGAATCACATCACATGGATGCCATAAAAGTAGTCTATTCTTCATTGTATGCATGGAAAGGTCCTCCTATTTTGATGGGGGACAACTCTCGTGTTGAGGTCACCGAAAAAGGAAGGATTGAACTCACCAATGGAAGCTTCGAGAATGTGTTGCACATTCCCAAACTTTCCATCAATCTTATCTCTGTGTATCAGATGACAAATTATGGCACCGAAAATAAAGTCATATTCACACCTAATGCAGTGGACATCTATGACATGCAAACCAATTCCAGGGTTTCTACCAGTGAGGTAAATCATCAACCTAGGCTTTACACTTTTTCTGAATTTATTGAACCAGATTCTGCTTTACTACTTACCCATGCTGATGAAATCAGTAGGATATGGCACGAAAGGTTTGGGCATTTAAATTTCAGATATATGCAACAGCTTAGAAAGAAAGGATTGGTTGATGGTCTACCATACATCCATTTCTCCAAAGGAATTTGTGAGGGTTGTGTTCTTGGAAAACACCCTCAAGAGAAATTCAACAAAGGAAAGAATTAGAGAGCTTGCTATCCTTTAGATCCAATCCATAGTGACCTCATGGGACCTTTTCCGCATCAATCAATCAGAAAAGCAAGGCATGTGCTCATTTTTGTTGATGATTTCTCACGCTTCACATGGATTTTCTTTCTCAGGAAAAAATCATAGGTGTTTCAACGCCTCAAAGATTTCAAATCCCTGATTGAGACACAGTCGAAAAAGAAAATCAAAATCCTATGAACTGATAA
>ML803200.1:150770-171941 GCA_009831015.1 Picea engelmannii | reverse complement strand
ACTCCCTGGTTTCTCTAGCACCAACTAGAAGGAAGCACCGACTCCCTGTGTTCAAGCACCCACTTGAACCACTGAGGACAACAGTCCTCCCTAGCACCTCCCAACCACCCTGAAATATAAATCTATGCTTCTGAAACTTATTATAGTGATATACTGATCTACAGTGACTTACCCGACTTATCACTGTTCTGCTACATCTCGTTTCTCTTTCTGCCACACTGCCTTTCTGCACATGTCACTTGCATTGTTTGGTCTTCTACATTTTATGCTCTGTGCATCATCTCCATTCTCTGCACAGTTCCTCTTCTGTACTATTCAGCTGCTGCACTCTCCTTCTTCTTCGCACATCAATCACCTTCACCAGCTACAATCACTGCCAACTCCAATATCAACAACAACAACAACCCCTTCTCTTCTCTGTACTTTGTATTTATATCTTATGTGCACTTTGTGCATGCAATGTTCTCCATTCCTCTGCATGCTCCAACTTCGCCAATCTTCTCCACCTCTCGAGTGCTCTGTGAGATCAACATCGTAACTCTTCAGCTTCTCTGGCTGAAACCATCAGTGGTTTCTGGTAGTTTCACTGTTGTATGCAACAGTAGCCCTGCGATCAATACTTGATCAAACGGTTCAGATCAAATCGGGATTTCATATATCGCGATTTCAGCACTCTCAGCGTTCATAGTCTTAGTCACTTACAAATCCCGTGACCAATAGCTGTGACCACAACCTTATGTCTCTCTATCGGGGTTTCGGCCTTTCCCAAGCTTTACCCCCTTCCGGCTACACAATGGTCCATGTGACCTGCGATCACGTGACCTTGGTGTTATTACTCCATCGGAGTTTTGGAACTTGCGATGACATAATGTTTATGTCCACGGGATTCGCGATGTGCTTCAGCCCTCCTGGCTGAGCCCTGGTCCACGTGACCGTTACCTGTGACCGCAGCCTTATCCCGTCGGGGCTACAGGGTTTTTGATGCCAAGATGCACAAGTCAACGAGACTCTCAGTATGCTGAATCCCGATGCGCTCCATATCTCTAACAGCTGGCCTCCACTATGCCACCATCCTCCTTTGTTGCTGTGCTGACAGCTGGCCCCCACTCATCGGGGTTTCGCGGATCGCGATTTTGACTTGCACAAAACTCTTGTCAACGGGATCCCCGATTTCCCGATGAAAAAACTGTCGATGACGCCTTGATCTTCGACACCTATGTCTCAGATGGACGGTCCCGATCCCTCCAGGATTTCGAGACTTTCGATGTCAAGTGACTTTGTCATTTCAAAGTCTCGATCGCCGATGCCTCTGCTGACGTCACACGTGATTTGACACGTGTTAGATCCTGCCACGTGTCACTCTGATTCGTGACTTACATGTGCCTGAAGTGTTGAATCTTCCTTACACCTGTCATTCCCTGGTTGTGCCACGTGTCCCTAGCTAATGTGGTCTGCTGTTGTGAGTTGGATCAACGGTCTAGATCACATGTTGATCTGACGGTCTAGATTCAATCGCGATTTCGCATATCACGAAATCGGGGTTTTCGTTGCATTGTGTTCTTTGCATATTGAAATCCTGATCCTCGAAACTCCGATGAGGACAATCAACGGTCCATATCGCATGCTTGCTTCAACGGCTGCAATCAAGTCGCGAAATCGCATATCGCGATTTTGGGGTTTTCGTTGTCGAATGAATTGGACAGTTCAAAGTCCCGATCCCCGATTCTCTGATGGATTATCTCCCTCGCAGGTTCTACAGATCCGACGGATGTCGGCCTTTCGGGAAATTTGAATGGGATCCAACAGTCACTGGATCTCTGTCTTCCTTCTCCTCTGCAAACTCCTATATCTTGAGCTGTGCCTTTGCTGCACGCGTTTTCCTCAACGCTGTTCCTCCTGAGCTTTCACGTCTGAATCCCAAGGGATTTTATCCTTCTTATCCTGCCATCTCCACTGTTGTACTTGCCATCAATGACAAGCATACACTACTTGGTAAACATTTGCCAACAGATCTGTCAAGGATAAGACCCCCTACGAGGCATGGAGCGGCCTCAAACCGGAAGTGACCTACTTTTGTATTTTCGGTTCATGTGCATGGGCCAAGATTTCCTTTAAAAAGAGGAAGGCACTTGATCCACAGAGCATAGAGTGTAGTGTTGTTGGATACCCTGATGGTGTGAAGGGATACAGACTCATTGATCTTTCCTCGAACTGGCTCATTATTGAGCATAGTGTCCAATTTGAGGAAAGTGTCTCACATGTACCTCAGCAGCTACATGCAAACACCTTTGTTCTTACACCTATCAGAGTTTATGAGCATGCACATGTCGATTCTTCTTCATATGAGAGTTCTGATTCATAGGATTCAGATGATCTAGATATAGATTCAGTATAGTCAGATGCAGATTCAGTGCATCCAGATGCAGATGCAGAGCCAGAGAAGAGACCCAAGTGGACCCAGACTACTCTTCAGGATGCAGGGGATCTTGTTGGTGATCCAACCGATACTAGGAGGACTCGATCTGATTTCGAGGAGCCTCCTCTTACACTCACTTCCACTAAACCATTTCCACCAAGGCATGTTTTCTTGGTTCAGTCTTCAGATCCACAGTCTTATGGCAAGGCTGCTAGAAATCCCTTTTGGGAATCTGCCATACAGGAGGAGTAAAACTCTCTCTTCAACAACCAGACTTGGGATCTGGTTCCCCTTCCTTATGGAAGGAAACTTGTCAGGTGAAAATGGGTCTACAGGACCAAGAGCGCAATGGATGGACAGATTAGCATATATAAAGCTAGGCTTGTTTCCAAAGGCTTTCAGCAGGATCATGGCATTGACTATGATGAGACCTTCACTCCAGTATTGAAGATGGATTCCATACATTTGGAACTTTTCATTATGGCAGCCAAGGGATGGGAAGTCCATCAGATGGATGGGAAGAATGCATTTCTTCATGGTTATCTCTCTAAGGAGATATATATGGAGAAACCTCGAGGATTTTCGGTCTGTCAACTGAAGAAATCTCTTTATGGCCTCAAGCAGGCTCTGAGGGCATGGTATGCCAAGATGGACTCCTACCTCTTGTCACATAAATTTGTACTTTGTAAATAAGACCCAAATTTTTACATGCTCAAGATGATTGATTCACTTCTACTCTTAGTTATGTATGTTGATGATTTTCTCATCACCGGTTGCTCGACTTCAACGATTGTTGCAATCAAGAGGATTCTACATGACATGTTCTTGACGACAGACATGGGTCAACTACACTTCTTCATTGGACTTGATATTAGTTAGGATGCATTAGGCATCAAACTATCTCAGGCCAAGTATGCATGAGATCTCATTGAGAGATTTCACATGACATACTGCAAGTCTGATCTGACTCCTTTCCTATCAGGAGTCAAACTTGAGGATGACGGGAACACTCCACTGGTTGAAAACACACTGTACAAATAGCTAGTGGGGAGATTTTTGTATCTCACACATTCCATACCATACCTCTCATATGAAGTTGGCACAGTTTCCAGGTTCATGCAAGAGTCGCGTGAGCTACATTGGAAGGATGAAAAGCGTATCCTTCAATACATACAAGGCACCATCACCTTTGGGATTCATTATGCAAAAGAATCTACATTGGATCTCATCGGGTTCACTGATTTTGATTGGGCTAGTGATAGCATTGATCGCAAGTCCACATCTGGTTACTCACTCAGTCTTGGTTTCGGACCTATTTGTTGGTCGAGAAAGAAGCAGGCTACTATTTTTCTATCTTCAGTTGAGGCAGAGTACAGAGGGGTATTTAACATAACCATTCGGGCTATGTGGCTACAACATTTTCTCACTGATTTGGGAATTTAGTTTCATTGACTGATCATCATTTGGTGTGACAACCAGAGCACTTTGAAGTTCTGCAGAGATCCCATTCAGAGGCAGTGGATGAAGCACATCGAGATCCACGTGCACTACATTCAGGAATTAGTACACAAGGGGATCATCAACCTGTAGTTATGTCCTTCAGCAGAACAAACTGCAGACATATTCACCAAGACCTTCATTAAGAAGAATTTTCATTCTCTACAAAGTCGTCTTGGATTGAAGGACATAGTTGCCTAGCAACTATCAATTATTCTTTTTACATACATTGTACCTTGAGGGGGGTTTTCCCATGAGGTTTTCCCTCTTTCCTCACTTTATTTCAGTGTATATTTTATATTTGGGTACCTAACATGGCCTCGTTGTCGGGACCCATTCTTTATTTTCACCATAGTGATGTTCAAGGGGGGTGTTGGAGTTACTTCACACAAACCTAGGATTTCTTTTTCCTAAGTTTTTTCCTTTTTTATTAGTCATTATTCAGTCTCCTATATTTTAGGAATAATATTCCTCTAGGGAGAATATTCACTTCAGTTTGATCAATTGAGTGGAGTTTAGAATGCTACATTGGTATTGTCCCCATGCAACATTGGGATCATCTCCAGCTAATGCGCATTTTCCTTGGGATCATCACCAGACTAGTGCATTACCCATGGTTCCCTAATCTCCTCCTCACTTCACTATGTTTCAGTCAGTTAACTGAAGACTAATAGACTAGTTAACTCAACTAGGTGGCAGTTCACTCCCGCAACTTCCCAAGAGACTAGACTAGGTGGCAGTTTACTCTTGTAATTGTTGGTATGTGTCCAGATCATTCTATACCACCACTATGGCACATTTTCTTCTTCTCCAGTGCGCATTGGTTGAGTTATACAGAGTATATCATGTGTAAATTATTCATTTTTCATTCAGTTAATGAGAATTCTTCCTTTCTTTCTCTCTTGCTTCTTCTTTCTCAATTTCTCTCTGCAAATGTGTGTGTTATTTTCTATCTAGATCTATTTTTTGCAATTTCAACACATTTACATTTACAATCTTGAATACCATGCTCTGGAGGCATGTTTGAGTCCATATAATGCTTTCTTCAACTCACAAACATAATTTTCCTTTTCTGATAGTAGAAACCCTTGAGGATTTTCGATGTAGACTTCTTCTTCTAAGTATCCATTTAGAAAGGTTGATTTTACATCCATCTGATACACCTTGATTATTTTGGAACATGCATAGGCTAAGATCAATATGATTTATTCTATCTTGGCAATTGGTCAAAATTTCTCTTCAAAATCTATACCTTCAATCTGAGTGTATCCTTTGCAAACTAACCTTGCTTTGTTTTTGGTTGCCTTTCCATCCCTGTTCAGTTTGTTTTAGAAAAACCACTTTGTACCAATCACGTTCTTTTTTCGGTCTTTGAACCAATTCCCATGTGCCATTCTTCTCTATATGATCCAATTCTTCATCCATATCCTTGATCCAGTGTTCATATTTGTTGGCCTCTTCAAAACTGCTTGGTTCAATTGTGGATAACAGTGCTAGACTCCTTTGTTTCGGTGAACGTATTATTATTCGAGTTTCAACTCCTCCATATTTATTCCCAATAATATGTTCTGGTGGATCATGTTTCTGCACTTATAGGATAGGTTTATTGGGAGGTATATGCTTCTCATATTCCTCTTTCTCTACTTATGGTTTCTCTTCTTCTTCTTCTTCTTTTAGACCTTCTTCATCATCCTTCTCTTCTAGATCTTTGCTTCTTTATTCGGTCTTTCGTTCACTTGTTTCGTCAATTGTTACATTAATTCTTTCCACTATATTTTTCAGTCTCGGACTACAGAATTTATATTATTTTCTTTTGCTTGAATATCCAACCAGTATGCATTATCAACTCATGAGTCAAATTTTCCAATCTTTCCATATTCTCTTTTGATATAGCATTTGCTTCCAAATACTCTGAAATGCTTCACATTTTTCGATATTCCTTTCCATAACTCGTAGGTATTCCTATCATTATTACTTCTAAGCATTCATATGTTCAGGATATGATTTTTTGTATGTACTGCTGGTGCCAAAAAGATGTCACTCAACTTGGAATCTTTCAACATGGTTTTGGCCATTTCATGTACTATTATAATATTTCTTTGGACAACTCCATTCTGTTGAGGTGTCCTAGCCATTGAGAACTGCCTTTTTATTCCATTTTCACCACAAAAATCCATAAATTCCTTTGATGTAAACTCTCTACCATTTTCCGATCTCAAACACTTGATTTTCAAATCCATTTTAGTTTCAACCATCTCTTTGTATATATTGAAGTGTTTGAATGCCTCTGATTTCTTCCTGAGAAATAAATATGAATTCATAAACCAATAGCATAAATTATTGTTCACCATTTAATCCCTTCATTCTTGTAGGTTTGCAAAGGTCCGTGTGTACAATCTCCAATGGTTTTGTCATGGAGTACTCATTTGATTTGAACTTGGTCCTGGTTTGTTTTCCTTGTAGACAATACTCACATAGAGTATTTTCTAGCTTTGAAATCTCAGGAATTTCTTTCACTTTTTCCTTTATGTTGATTTTGAAAAGGTTATCAAAATTCATGTGACCCATTCTTCTATGCCAGAGACAACTTTCATTTTCCTTTCCTAAGCAACATATTTCCTTTCCAATTTCATTTAGGACATATATGTTGTTTGGATTTCTTGTAGCTAGAGCCACCAACTTTCTTGATCCTTCTTTCCTTATCTCACATTTTTCTAAGTCAAACAAAAGTTGGTGTCCTTAATCACACATTTGACTTACACTTAGTGTATTTTTCTTCATATCTTTGACCAGTAGAACATTTTAGGCCTTGGAATCTTTGCTTCTAATCTTGATTGTGCCTCTACGTATAATCCTAGATGAGTTATCATTCCCAAACAAAACTAATCCATTGTGTTCCTTCTTCAGGGTCAAAAACCTATTATTTTCATATGTCATATGCTTCAAACAACCATTGTCAACATACCACCCCACTTTTCTCATGTTGAGATTGTAGAGAAATCAAGCATTCTTCAGTGTTGAATTGATCTTGCTTCCTTCTCCATATCCTTTGTGGTTCATGTTTGATATTCTACTTTGGTTCCCTTGGAGGAATAGTCAGTCTACAATCTTTTTCCATGTGTCCAAAATTGTTGCACATGTATCACTCTACTTCATTACTTAGTGAACTGAAACTGTTGTGAATTTTTTTTTGTGCTTCATGTGACTTTCTAGGATAATTTCTGTTTGAGTAGCCTTCATATTGTCTTCCTATCTTGGCATAGGATCTACATTTTGTAGCTTTTTGTTTGAAATTGTTACAAGAATAACATAAACCAAGAAAAATAGTTTGATACCTGGATGTAGGGGGTCTTTTGAATGGTGTTTCTTTTCTGAAGCATTATTCTTATTGAGATTTTTATTGATTGTTGATTCTTTGTTTTGAATCTTCTAGGTGGTCCAGTTCCTTTCTGATTTTCTTCTTGAGAACCTTTAAAAATGTATGCATAGTTGCTTTGTTCTTATTTCTATTATATTTTTATGCATAGTTGCTTTGTTCTTATTTCTATTCTATTTGTATGCATAGTTGCTTTGTTCTTAAGGAAATTTATAAGTAAAATGACCAATACCATCACAATTAAAGCATTTCAATGGAAGCATACCTTTTTACTTTCCAGTTCCTCTTTTCAACTTTCTTACGAAGTTTTCCACTTCTTCATCTTCCTTTGAATCGTCATTACAACTAGAATTTGGTTTTGAATTTTGCTTTTTTTTCTTTTTTGTCTTCTTGGTTGCCTTGAACATCTCTTCCTTCATGATTGGATTATATTGTTCTATCATCATTTCATAAGCTATGAATATTCCATGTAGCTTGTCCATTATCAAACTGTCAAGATCTGTTCTTTCTTCTAGGGATAATATTTTAGGATCAAATCTCATATGAAGAGATATTAGAACCTTTTAAACAATCATTGATTCATCAACTTCTTCTCCTGGACCTCTAATAGTGTTCATTGTCTTGTCAACTTGTAGAAATTAGGCTACAATTTCTTCATCTTCCTTCATCTTCAATTTCTCAAACTTAGCTATAAGGGTTTGAAGCTTAGCTCATTTGACTTTGGCATCTCCTTCATATATATTTTGAAGTTTATCCCAAATCTCCTTTGCAGTGTTGCAATGCATAATATTAAAAAATACTAAATCATCCAGACTACTCAGAATGGTTCCTTTAGCCTTTGAATTTTTTTCGTTGAGTTTATTTCCATCTTTGTCAATTGGGGGAGTGTTAGGTATTGTATATCTGTCTACTACTTACTACCAAACATCAAATCCCTATGCATGTAAAAATGTTTTCATCCTTTTATTCAAGAAGGCATAATTCTAACCATCAAACCTTGGTGCTCCAATCTCAGTGTATTCCATGATCTCTTTCCAGTGGTTAAATTGTTTCTTGAAGGACTTGCTCTAATACCGATTGTTGGAATATTGAGAAGGAGGGGTGAATCAGTATGATCACTTTATTATCAATTTTAACTACAATATGTAATCGTTAATTTCATTAGCATTATATCATCAATATATCATGAGAAGTATAAATCAATAGAGCATAATAGACATCCACAGAAACACAGTACACCAAGGTTTACGTGGAAACCCAAATGGGAGAAAACCACATAATGTTTTTCTTATATATCAAAAGAATACACTATGTTGGCTCTTCTTTCTTTTACTTCTTCTTGGGCTGACCTAGGTTCGGATCTTAACAAGTTTCCAAAAAAATCCTCGAAAAATATCGGCCCTCCTGGTAATCCAAAAGGAAACATTGTGCACAGGGTGCATAGTGCAGTCTCACCCAAGATAGCTTTTATGGGTGATTGCAATACCCAAGTGCTTGCAGTCTAGGAATCAATGGGGATTTTTTATTGTGTTATTTCTTCCTTGTGCATGATCCTTGTTAATTATTCAATTAATTCTATGATTTATTCATCTTTAAACCTATACATGCATGTTGATATAACTACTTTAACCATTCATCCATAAGATAATGATCAATAGAAAGTAAGCATTCATTAACAATCACACAGAACACAAGGTTTACCATGGTTCACCCCCTCCTGGGGCTACATCCACAAAGATTTGGATTCTCTGCTATTTTATTTGTTCTTCTACAAAATCTTGCGATGCACACATTACATCTTCAGTAATATAATCAAGATTGAGGGTAAGAACCCTCTGTGAGGCAGACTAAATCACACCAGTTACTCAACTCTTCTACAAGACGTATTATCCTCAACAACTTAAAAAAATCATAATAATCCACTCTCTTTGTTATGATATATTCTCACTTATCATCTCTTAACTGATATCCCTCTTCATTGATCTCTATATATCTATCTTAGACCTCCTAGGACCTTATTTATACTACTTTTATGGCTTATAGCCATTAAAATGTTGCCAAAAACCCTAACCCTATCATGGTTAGGCTTGTTTTCTTGCACGCCACGTTGGTTTTTCTCTTGCATTTTGATTTTCCGTCTTTTTTTGCATGCTTCTTTATTGCCACCTATTGCGTGCACTCCAAAATTAGGTCTTCCTTTCCAAAAATAGGTCTTTCCCAAAATAGATATTTTCTCTGAAAAATAGGCCTACGCCAAAAATAGACTTCCTTCTCAAAATAGGTCTACACCCAAAAATTCCCCAACACTGACATGTGGCTCATCCTGATCCACTCAGGTAGTGTGTGCTCCCTGTACTGCCTTCTCCAAACTGTGGAACTTTGTTGCTAATTCCTTTCATTTTGTCCTCATCTACACAGCTTTTTTTGTTACCGCCTCACCTATCTTCATTGTTATCTCTACCTATAGTAATTTTGTGCCCTCTAAATGTGCATGTTCCATACTCATCTTCTCTTCCTCCAACTATCCAATCATATATGTTTCTTGTTCTTGGAGGGGTTCCAATTGGGTTTTCCTTTCTTTCTTATTTGCCTGCGTTGTCTTAAATATGTCTGCAGAGTCTTAATTTCTTGAGTGCCCTTCAAGCTCTTCATAATAGTCATTATTTTTTGTCATTGCTTTATCTCTTGTACGACAGCGTTGATTTTCTCCTCCCGATGGTCCCATTGTTGGACCTTTTCATCTTCTTCTAAAATGGTCAAGATCTGTGCGGTTCTGTTGAACAAATCTACAAATTCCCTTACTTATTTTGTTATCTTTGCTATATGGAGTTTGGATTGGTGTTCTCTCTGTTCTTGAACTTTTGAAGGATTCATAGGATTCATATTTTCTTTGAGCTCCTCGATTTCCTTCCTATATCCCTCAATTGTTTATGAAAAAAAAATTATCTTTTCCTTTGCGCTCCTCTTTGGTGCTTCCATGATGTTTGGGAAGTGGTCGTATACTGATGTTAACTCATGTTCTATATTCTCTGCACATTCTTTCTCCTCCTCCTTCTCCGAGGTCGGTTCGTTGTAGGTGATTTGTAACATTTCGGTGACTCCCCTACCCACCTCCAAGTTATTCGCATATGTGTGGGCTCTGAATTTCACTTCTTGCATTATGTTGGCCTGGAGTCTATATAATGCCTTGGTGGGTATCTGCGCCATGACTAATTCAACTTTCTCAATTTATCCCATGGTTTTCTGCATAGTCTCTTGATCCATTCTGATCATTTGGCGAGTGGTTGTGAATGTGTCCCTGCCTTGCACTACGAATGGTATTGTCTCCTCTCCTTATTTCTATGCAGGGGGTCGTTGTGTCTTTTCCTGTCAATGTGTTGTGGCCTGTGGTATTTCTTAACTCCGTAGTTGTTGTAGAGTTTCATGGAATTATATGATCTTGTCCATGATCTATTATCTTTATGCCCCTGCAATACAGACAACCTCTTCCCCCCCCGTATTGGACCTTATCCATGATGAACTCAACATCATCCTCTGTCAAGGTGATGGTTGGGTCTTTCGTGACATACTTTCTCTTTTTGTGCACCTCTTCTACCTGTGTTTTCTTCCCTGTTGTATGTGAGGGTTGTTCCCCACTCATTGTAACATGTACCCTTTCTTCATCATCCTGTAATGTATCCCCCTTTCCAGTATCCTACTCGTTTTCTTTCTCTGGCATTGTAGCTTTCCTCCTTGGTATTTTAGGCATTGCACTTCTTTGTGATGGTTGATTCTACGCTGCATATTTTCTAGTGTTATCAGTTGATTGTGTGTTTTTGCTAAGGAAATTACTTCATCCTTTTCCTTGGGTTCGGTAGATTGTCTCGTAGTTGGCCTTGTTGTTGGTTTTTCCACTATCATCTTCCACTGCACTAGCCAGTATCTAATTATCTAATCAATTTCTTCCTTGGTGACGTAATATTGCATCTCCAACCATGCCTTCTTTGGATCCCTTGTGGCCTAGATCCACATGTGATGCATGGATGCCTTGAACCTAGCTATCCCTTCAGTTTCATGGATTAACTCCATAGGAATGCACCACACATTAGTTGTGTGTTGTTGTATTTATTCTAGAAACATCACAAATATTGTGTTATCTTCTTGTTGATTTTTATTTTCCTTGGCCTGCTAGAGGGAATCATATCTGGTTGCATAGCATTTTCCTTTCCTATCTAGGAAGGTTGAAAACTTTATCTCCTTCCACCCTGCCAAATATATAAGAATGATGATCCAAGAGTAATGGAACTCGGTTCCATTATCCTATGCATTATCATTTATGTCCTTGAGCACAATGCCCATGTTTCCCCTGCTGGTGCCAAACTGTGATTTTACTAGCTCGGTGATTTCCTTTCCGTGTGCCTTGTTATCCAAGTACTCCTCTAGTTGTGCGCCGACTGTAGGTAATCATGTGGTCTTGACGATCAGTTCCACATCCAGTTGTACTAGCCTATTGTTGGCACAGGGGCAGACCCGGGGTTCAACGCTACAATAGCTCACCAACAAAACCCTAACTATCAGCCCTTTCATCAACACCTACGAAGCAGATGAAGTCTCACCCGAGGTAGAGGTAGGGGTGGTTGCAGGACTTAGATGTCTACAACCTTAGCTGGGACAAAGATCTATTATTGTAATAGGGCACTTTGTTATTACAGTTCATTAGTATTCATATTTAGTTCACAGCACAACTAAACCCTAACAACAGATCAACGCAGTATTCACATAGACCCAATAGATTTAAGCACGAAGCACACACATAGAGATCATATCTGGCATTCATTCACATTATTCAGAACTAAGCTACCATATTATATTCATCCATCATCACTGAGCATTCAATAATATAAACAAAATAACAACCAAAAGCACAAAGCATTCACAACACAGGATATACATGGTTCACCCCCACCCTAGGGATACGTCCACAAACTCTTCATCTTATTTATGAGCTTCTTTCAATTGTCTTACATGCACAAAGCCTCAAGATCAAGTTCGTAGGGGACAAGATATCTGCGCACTCTTCGCTAGATCCTCCTTCCCTGAGTCATAGCACCAAGCCTTCCACAGTCTCTTACAATCACTTGCACTTAGCTCTGCAAGCCTCACACAATATACACGAAGCACTTACAACTATTACTTGCACTTAGCACAACTTACAACCCTTTGATCACATAGATAGAAATCTATCACTTATCACACTTAGGCGCTCTTCTTACATCACCTAAATTTCTATTTATACATTACAAAATCAGGCCTAAACATGGGTAAACCCATGGGCCAACATTCGCAATCCCCTTACATAGCCCAAAAACCCAAAAATCCCTAAAAAGGGGTTGAGATCCCATGATCTCCACTTCGTCGTGATCTCCACCTTCGACAGCCTATCAAAGTCCCAAAAATAGGTCAAACATGACCAAGGATCCTCAAAACTTGGTCAAGGGTCAACAGGCCCCCAACACTCACCTATGACTCATCATGAGTCACTCTGATCTGGGTAATTCTGCCTCAAAATCCTCGAGCTTGGCTCAATCTGCTTTGAATTGTTGTTTTTCCATGGCCTCCTACTCAGCAAACTATTGGATAACAACTTCGTTGACAGGTCCCTCTAGGTGTTGTTCAGCTGCAATGACGACTTTCTCTAGTTCTACTCCTCGGCCTTCGATCTATGAGAACAGTTGGAAAGCCTCATCCTATATAGGTTGGAGCCTCTAATTCACTTCCATGACTCTGCTCTAAATGGTGTGGACCTATTGTTGAGCGGTGCGCTACTCTTGGGATCGTTTCATCTTTTCAACAACTGACAGGGGATTCAACTGTGCCTGTATTGTTTCTGCTTGTTGCTACTCCTCCTGGAGTTGTGAATCTAGTGCCTTTAGTTCTAGATTCTCAGTGAGTTTCTCATAAGTTTGGGCACTGTGATCAATTAGTTTCTTACATTCCATGGAAAGGTCCTTTATTCTCTCAATTGCGCTTCGAGCAGTCGCATCTCTTTGATCTCTCACATCCTGTGGGGTGTGGGGCACTGCGCGGAGATCTAAGTCTGTTATTCTTTGTTGTAGTTGTTGGATAGCTTCCATGAGATTCTCTACTTGATGCTTGATGTAGTCTTCTTCCTTTGTCTCTAAGCCTGTCATAGAGTGAAGTGCTCTATTGACTGCTTCTCTCACTTCAAGTTGCTCTACGAGCAACTGTTCTTTTTCTTGTTGAATTTGTGCTTTCTCCTCTTCAAACTTTGTCTGGAGAACAACCTTCTCGTGCTACGCAACTCGATGTTTTTCTACAAGTACTTCTTACACTTGCTTCAAGGCTTGGGTGGCTTGTTCTGTTTCTTCTTTTGTGCGACGAAGGCCAGCTTCGGTCACATCAGCTAGTCGGCAGAATTGGGTTGGCTCATCTCCCAACTCTGGTTCTCCTTATGGCAGGGGCGTAGTGGACACTACGCAGATGGACTAAAGGGCCTATTGTACCCCTCAGTGTTTGACCTCGATTATTTCGTACATATCCTCCTTCTTGGCTTCCTATTTCTACAAGATTTCCTACAAGGCGTCGTTTATAGATGCAATGATAAAGTCAAAGTCATCAACAGTGAGAAAAGTCTGCATCTTGGTCAAGGTGGCTCTGGATTTATTCTGGGAAGAGGGTTTAGGGGGAGAAACCTTCCTCTTCTTCAAGGGGTGATGTAAACGCGCCACCCAGGACACGTCCGCTCTCACCAGGACCTTCTTTTCCTTCGGCCCGAAGAGCTGAAACACTCTTCAAATCCCTTATCGGGACTTTTCTACACCCACAGAACTCACCTTATGATCTCCCTTTTCCCTAACGGGAAATCGGACTTCGCATATTCGCGAGCCTTAACTCCCAGATTCGGGTCTCCCAATCCCTGAAACCCGATGGAAGTCTCCCAACGTTTTCCTTTGCTATTATCGGGAATTTTCCCGATCGGGAAATCGGCACTTGTGAGGTCGTATATCACTTACCTAATGGATCCCCAATTTCTGATTGGTGATGATACTCTGCAACCCTTAGCCCCCTCCGGCTAGCTCCTTTTACAAGTGACCTGTTGATCCACCAGACCATAGTCCTTTCCCACTTCCGAGTTTGAGACTTCGCAGATTTGCAATGCGTAGAACTTACACCTTTGGGAATCCCAATTCTCCGATTTCCGATGCCACCTGGCGTCGACCCCCCACCAGGGTTGACCCTTCGACACCTGTCCTCCACTATGGCGCCTATGGCCCACTCCCTAGTGTTGCTCGACAAATCACGTTTCGGAAATTCATGATTTTCGTTACACAATTTCACAAGACCCTCCGAATCCCGAAACCCGCTATGTGCTGACACCTCTCCCCACTGGAATGTTACGACGGTGGGACCGTCGCATTTCTGGATTTCAAGACTTCTCCTGTCGTGAGTTTATCGACACCAAGAATCCTAAAATACCAAACCCCAAACTCTTTCAGATCCTCATACACGCGTCTCTCGGATCAACGGCTATGACTGTGTCAGGAAATTGTGGATCGCAATTTCGTTATGCCTGAGGTTCACGACTCTGGAAACCCTGATATCCCAAACTCCGAACTATCCGGGATCTCTCGCCATGCGTCCTCGCCGATGGAAGGTGCAAAACTCCCATCGGGAAATCGCAAATCGCGATTCCAACAGGAGATAGTTCTATGTCCCTGGAAACCCCGAAATGTCGAACCCCGACTCGCTCCGGATTGCCGACACATGTCTCATCCAGAACCTACGGCTATGATCCCTTCTTGGGATTTCGGGACTTATGAGGTCTTGATTCTCTTGTTTAACGAAACCCCGATGAAGCTAATATCCCGATGACTCCTCTGGGTTCTTCCTCTGTTCCTTCGGGATTAAACCCCGTGCAACTTCTCGAGATCTAACGGCTGATGGGATTTCGCAGTTTCCTCAGTGAATCCTGACCATCAATTCCTCCTCCTTGAGGATCTCTTGAGGAGGCTAAATGTCCTTTCTCAGAACTTGCTCTCCAATGCCTGCACTTGCAACTCCTCCTCAAACCTTCCTCGACCCAAACCCACTGGGCTCTCTTTAAACGATACCACGAAGGTGCTAAACCTCCTGAGCTTTTCCACTCTGATCCTTTCAGAGGGATTTGTGCACACTCCTCACACACGACGTTCAACGACTTTTCAAGTGTTGAATCCTTCCAACTCTGCGCACTTTTTGCAGCAGCAGTATTCAATCCCCTTTGCCCAGCTTAACAACTGAGACTTCTTCTTCAGCCTGCGCACCCCTTTGCACAGCTTCAACAGCTCACTTCCACTTCTGGGTGAATGATAACAAAAGTTAAACTACTGAGCCTTCATCAACGCACTCCCTGCGGATGAATTCAACTGCACACCTTGCAGGAATCTCCTGGCTCAGATAGAGAAACAATTGAAACTCATTCCATCTCCCCTTCAGACTTCAGGTTGAAACTTGAAATCACATGCACAGCATGTACAAAGAAAATGCATATCAAGAAGAAAACATTCAAGAGCACATAAACAATATACACAGAGGAACAACACCAGCCATGAATTTGAAGCAGAACTTTCTTCTATTAATTCAAATGCATGTACATGGGTGTTCTTCGTACACTATTCTCTACTTGCTCTTCTCTTCTCCTGAATGCTTCCATTATGTTACCATGATACAATGAGGGTGTCTATATCCATTTTCCCTCTTGAACTCTAAATTGTCTAATCTAGAAAATAAAAATCCTACCTACCTGCATTAACTAGATTAAATGCCTCCTATCTACTTCAGACAAGCGCGTATGGCTCAAGGTCTGATACAATATACAAAATGTGCTCCTTCATAAATGGGTCCTTGAAGGTTTGGCACTTCATTAAAGACTTGCGCTACAATCCCAAAGCACTTCAAAAATTTGGGTTTGTTTATCCAGCTGATCTTCGCTTGATGTGCTGGCTCGCTTGATGAGTTGGCGATGCTCCTGCATCATACTCCTCGGCTTGAAAACTTTCATGGGCTCCTGTCCATGAGCTCATGCATGGTCTGTCCATGCTTTTGAATCACTTCTTTGCTTTCCCAGCTGGCATCTTCCACTGGGTGGTTCTTCCATTTCACCAGGTACTCAAAGTATTGCTTCTGTCTGGTCTTCTTGCTCACTCTCTTGTCAAGTATACGCTCCATCTATGGCTTCTCTGAAATTAGCATATGCTTCTGCCACATGATTTATGGCTCTTCATCACCTCCAGCTCCTGCTTCCTCAACCTTATATGGATATAATTCTGAGACATTGAATGTCGGAGATATTCTGATCTCATTCGGAAACTCAATTTCATAAGCGTTTTCTCCCAATTTCTTTAGGACTCTGCATGGCCCAATTTTCTTCATTTTTAGCTTATTGTATGTTCCCCTTGGGAACATTTCCTTCCTCAGGTGTGCCAGAACTATATCACCAACTTCAAACTGAAGTTATCTCCGATGCTGATCCACTCTGCACTTATATTCCTGGTTTGATTCCATCAATCGCTCTTTCACCCTGCTGTGAAGTTCTTCCATCACTTCTGTGAATTCTTCAGCACTCGCACTCTTAGTCATTATCTGCTCTGAGTCCCTCAGTTCAAAAACTCCTCTTGGCTGCCTGCCATATACAATCTCAAATGGAATTTTTCCTGTGCTCCTGTTCACTGAGTCGTTGTATGCGAACTCTGCCTATGGCAACACATTGTCCCAACTGCTATGGTGTTCCGTCACCAAGTTTCTTATTAAATCTCCCAGACTCCTATTCGCCACTTATGTTTTCCCATCCATCTGAGGATGATAGGCAGAACTAAACATCAAGTTAGTCCCCATCTTCTTTTAGAGTGTCCTCCAAAAATGTCCAATGAATTTTGTATCCATGTCCGATACTATCCTTCTAGGTAACCCGTGAAGTCTAATGATCTCCTTGAAGAACAAATTTGCGATATGAGTCGCATCGCTAGTCTTCTGGCATGGGATAAAATGTGCCATTTTGGAAAACCTGTGAACCACCACAAATATCGAATCATGTCCTCTTTGCATCCTAGGCAGTCCCAATACGAAATCCATGTTGATTTCATCCCACGGCCTCTCGGGTATGGGTAATGATTGATAGAATCCTACATTATGCTTCCTGCCCTTTGAATGCTAGAAAATTCTACATCTGTCAACAAACTTCTTGACTTCCGACCGCATTCCTGGCCAAAAGTATGCTTCGCTTAGCTTTGCAAATGTTTTTTCGTGGCCAAAATGCCCTGCCAATCCACCACTGTGCTTCTCTTTTAGCAGATTCTCCCCCATGGAGCAATTTGGAATGCACAATTGATTGCCTCTGAACAGCAATCCCTCCTGGATCATATAATCTATCCATGGGCTTCTGTCTCTGAGAACTGGATTCTCAGCTACTTCATATGCCTCTGCAAAATCTGCATCACCTGCATACATGTCCCTAAGATTTTCAAAACCCAATGTTTTGACTCGAAACTCCTGCAGCAACAAATATTTCCTGCTCAAAGCATCAGCCACTTTGTTAGCAGTACCTGAAATGTGTTTAATTACAAATGTAAAATTCTTCATATACTCTACCCATTTAGCATGTTTCTGATTCAACTTCTCCTGTTGAGTCACAAACTGTAATGCATGATTATCACTATACAGAACAAATTCTTTTGGGATCAAGTAATGCCTCCATTTCTTCAATGCCTGTATGATAGCATAAAATTCTTTGTCATACGTGGAGTAATTTACTTTTGTCTCATCCATCTTCTCGTTGAAATATGCAATTGGTCTGTCCTCCTGGCTCAAGACGGCTCCTATGGCAAAGCCACTTGCATCACATTTTACCTGGAACACTTTCGCAAAATCCGGCAACACCAAAACCGGTTGTTCTGTGATCTTTCGCTTCAATAGATTGAAGCTCTTCTCTGCCTCTTCAGTCCAATGGAAAGACTTATGTCTCTTCTTGACGGTATCCATCATTGCTGCGGTAATTCCACTCAAATTCCTGATGAATTTTCAGTAGAAACTAGCCAGTCCATGAAAACTTCTCACCTCGAAAATATTTCTCGGTGATGGCCAATTTTTAATTACCTCCACTTTACTTGGATCCATCTTTAATTCATTTGTCGATATGACAAATCCCAAGTAAATGAGTTATGTCTTCATAAATAAAGATTTCCTCATGTTGATCAACAACTTTTCTTGCTGTAGCTTCTTCATTACTGCAGCTAAATGCTTCAGATGTTCTTCTTTTGTTTTACTGAAAATCAATATGTCATCCAGATAAACAATAACAAACTTACCAATGAATTCCTTCAGCAATTCATTCATTAGCCTCATAAAGGTACTTGGTGCATTCGTCAAGCCAAACGGCATGACTAGCCATTCATATAACCCGTCGTTGGTTTTGAAGGCTATCTTCCACTCATCGCCTTCCCTCATGCGAATATGATGGTATCCTCTTTTCAAATCAACCTTTGAAAAAATTTTGGCTCTGCTTAAACAGTCCATAAAGTCATCCATCCGTGGCAGTGGAAACCTGTACCTGATGGTTATCTTGTTAATGGCTCTGGAATCTGTGCACATTCTCCAACCTCCATCTTTCTTTGGGCTCAGTACCATTGGGACGGCACACGGACTTAAACTTGTTGGCAAATTCAGTGAAGAGACAACGAATGCTTATCATTGATGACAACAGTGGAGATGGCAGGATAAGAGATTCAAACGTAAAATCTCAGGAGGAACAACATTGAGGAAAATGCGCGCAGCAAAGCTCGAGATACAGGAGTTTGCAGAGGAGAAGGAAGATGGCGACCGTTGGATCCCATTCAAATTTCCCAAAAGGACGACAATTGTCAGATCTGCAAAAGTTGCGCAGAGGTTAAGCACAGGGGTTAATTCCTACTGTGCAGAGGAGAAATCTCGGACAAGTCATCGGGATATTGGAGAGAGAATCCTAGCTGTTGATTTGGACAGGACACGCGTCAGCATTCTGGTGAGGCATCGGGATATTGGCCATCGGGAAATCGGGGATCCCGGTGACAAGTGAGTCAAGACATCGAAAGTCTCAAAATCCCGGAGGAATAGGGACCGTCCATCTGCAATCACAGGTGGCAAAGGATCGGGCGCCGTTGGAGTTTTTCTCATCGGAGAATTGGGAATCGGAGTTTCATGAGTCCCGTGTTTAATTACAACAGAAACCCTGAAATCGCGATGAAATAAATCCCGACTGAACCTGAACCGTCAAATCAACATGTGATCTAGACCGTCGATCCAACTCATGACAGTAGACCATGTCAGCTAGGGACACGTGACACAACCAGGTAATGATAGGTGTCAGGCAGATTCAACACTTCAGGCACATGTAAGTCGCGAATCAGAGTGACACGTGGCAGTATTTAACACGTGTCAAACCACATGTGACGTCAGTAGAGTATCGGGGATCGGGACTTTGAAATGACAAAGTCACTTGACAACGGGAATTCCGATTTCGCGATGAGTGAATTCCCGACATAATAGCAACCGTCAGATCTAAATATAATCTGGATCGTTGATCTATTTTCTATACTTAATTTCGGGGATTGGGTTTTGGTATTGACAAGAACATTGAACATCAGACATCACAAAATCGCGATACGTGATTTCCCGATAAGTCTTATAGCGTTTGGGCCACCCAGGAGTCAGTGGGGGCCAACTGTCAGCGTAACGGAGCGTCGGGATTTGGACGATCGGGAATTCCGTGGGTGTATGCATTGAGGCATCACAAACCCTGTAGCCCCGACGGGGTAAGTTTATGGTCACAGAGTGATGGTGACATTGACCGGGAGCTAAGCTCAAGAGGGATAGCGTATGAAAGGAGCCATCGGGGATCGGAGAATCGCGAGTCCGAAGGACTTGTGAATTTTGACATCGCAAGTGCCGAAATTCCGATAGGAGGAGCCGCGACAAGAGGTAAGGCCACGGTCGTGGGGTAATGGTCATGTGGACCCGGAGCTGAGCCAGGAGGGCCAACACGTGGAGAAAAGGAGCTCATCAGAAATCGGGGATTCGAGTGGACAGTGACTCTCGACAGCGTAAAGTATGAAATCTTGAACCCCGATATTAAGTCGAGGAAAACCACGTTTAAGTGTTGAACGTCGTGAAGGTTAACATGACCTATGGATCGGGCATTTGCAGAGGGATTTCATTGGAGGAATCTAAAGAGCTTCTTTGGCTCAGCATCATAAGAAATGTTGAAATCTGATTTAAAAGGCAAGAATAATATAGATTATCCAATGATGTGGTTAAAGCTTGAATTGATCGGAGGGTTATTGTTCTTCCACACACACTTAACACTTTCAGTTACAAATACATTAGTAAAATGGACTCATGATCGCACATTAGTTGTCGATCAGTTGGCGTTTCGGTTTGCTGGCCAATTGTCATCATTTTGCCCAAGGAGTTGGGAAGTTGAAACATTGTGCCTGTGTGTATAAAAGAAGATGAACCAGACTGTGTTAGGTTAGCTGTTATGAGGTGGAAATGAATGAGACAGTAAGGAAGAATATAGAAGAGGATGCATGATAGGAAAGGATGTAGATGTGCAGAGTAAAATGAAACACGGAGCAGAATAGCAGAGGAAGAGAAAACGAAGAGTAGAATAGCAGAACAGATCAGACTTACAGAACAGAGAAAGGAAGGTAAGAATTGATTTATCTAAGAAATTGTCTGTGTATTCATTATTTTTATAAATTAGGGAGGTTGGGAGGTGCTCGGGAGGACTGTTGTCCTCAGAAGTTCAAGTGGGTGCTTGAACACAGGAAGTTGTAGCTTCCATCTGGTTGCAGCCAGAGAAACAAGGGTG
>ML803200.1:133982-150559 GCA_009831015.1 Picea engelmannii | reverse complement strand
TTCCAACAAAACTTTCTTTGATCAGTCCTTTATCCAACATTTCCTGCACCTGCCTTTTGACTTCTTCATTTTCCTGCGACGTCAACCTGTATGCAGCTTTATTTGGAAAACTGGCTCCTGGTATGAGGTCTATATGATGACTCACACTCCTCATCGGTGGCAACGAATGAGGTAATTCGTCTACCACAATGTCAGCGAACTCTTCTAGCAGTTTCTGAATTTCTTTTAGCAAATCATCCACTCTTGTGCTGGTCAAAACAATTTTTGGTTTCCTGACCACAAAGAATTGTGGATCTTCCTTCTTCTTTACTTCCGCCAGAAGTTCCTTCCCACTCATGAGAAGTACAGTATTTCTCGGTTCTATTTTTACTTCTTTATCTTTAATTGGAAGTAGCATATGTGTTCTTCCATTCTTCTCCAAAGTATACGTATTCATTTTCCCATCATGAACTATGTTTCTGTCATATTGCCATGGTCTGCCTAGCAATAAATGACATACATCCATAGGAATAACATCACAGAGTATTTTATCATTGTATCCTCCTATCTTGATGTAAACTAAGCACTGTTTGGTGACACTTACCTAATGTCCCTTCTGTAGCCATGAAACTTTGTATGGACTTGGGTGATCAGTTTTCTCCAACTCCATCTTTTCTACCATCTCAGTTGAAATGAGATTATCAGTGATACCGCTGTCCATGATAACCTTACACTTCCTGTCTTTGGTCTTGCATGTGGTTCTGAAAATTCAGTGTCTTTGAGCTGTGTCCTCCACCTCCTTCTCGGGTGTTAAGAGAACCTTACACATCATCAATGATCTTCTGTCTTTTGTGTCTTCTGCCTCAACATCTCGCCTCTGTGCCTCGGCGATGTGAGCTTATCCTCCATCCTTCTTCCTATCTGGACAGTCAACAGCCTTGTGTCCATTCTTCCCACATGTGAAGCATGTGATGAATCCACCTCTGCCTCTTCCTCTACCTCTGGTACAAGGAAATGTGTTATTATCAGTGTATCCTCCACCCTGTTCTGTCTGTTTCCTTCGTTGTTCAGCATGCTGGCCTCGCTGCAAACTTCCACCTCTTTTTGTTCTAGTCTGAGGCTTCTTCTAGTCGTCCTTGGATTTCTGAAACCTATCTTGGGCAACTGCCTTACCTTCTGGCTGGCTCCTACCTCGACCTCGCTGTGCTGGCTTGCGGCTTAGCTTCTCTTCAGCTTTCAGCGCCATCTGATATGCATCCTCCACTATTCTGATGGTCATCATACTCATCTCATCCTGGATATCGTATCTTAAGCCATTCATATACCTGGCAACTTTTTCATCATCGTTCTCCCGATGACCTGCTCTGATATTCAACTTATAGAATTCCTCAGTATACTCTTTTACTGTCATCAGCTTTTGTCTCAGGTTCTGCATTCTCCTGAACAGTGTGATTTGATAATCCCTCGGGATGAATTTTTCCTTCATCTTCGCAATCATTCGATCCCAGCTTTTGATCTTTTGATTGCCTTTAGAACGTCTATCTACTTGAAGTTTGTCCCACCATAATGCTGCGTGTCCCTTCAATTTGGTAACAGCATGCCTAACCTTTTTATCTTCTTCGATGTCTTCATAATCGAAGTAGGTGTCAAGAGCTCTAATCCAATCCAGAAGCTCTTCTGCATCTAGACTCCCTTCATAAGCTGGAATGTCCATATTTGTTTTTGAACTCATCCGGGCGATAGCTTTAATTAATCTCTCATTGGCTGCATCTTCGGCTACAACTTCTCTTGGTTGTTCGGCTTCAACTTTGCCTTCAAAGTCACTTAGATTTCCAGAACTGGCTGTGCGTCTCTGCGCTGCTTCCATATCTTCTAGTCTCGCACGAAGATCACGTATCTTCCTTTCCATTTCTGTATTTTGTACTTGTCTCCCTCTTCCTCTCTGGTTTCCCCTATCCTTTGGATTGGGTTATTGTCTTTCTCTCCTCGGCGCCATGGTGAAATTTTCTCTTCTTCTCTGTTACAGAAAACAGAGAAATTTTCTCGCTCTGATACCACTTGACGTAAATGCGCCACCCAGGACACGTCTTCTCTCACCGGGACCTTCTTTTCCTTAGGCCCGAAGAGCTGAAAAACTCTTCAAATCCCTTATCGGGACTTTTCTACACCCACAGAACTCACCTTATGATCTCCTTTTTCCCTAACGGGAAATCGGAATTCGCGTATTCGCGAGCCTTAACTCCCAGATTCGGGTCTCACAATCCCCGAAACCCGATGGAAGTCTCCCAACGTTTTCCTTTTCTATTATCGGGAATTTTCCCGATCGGGAAATCGACACTTGTGAGGTCATATATCACTTACCTAACGGATCCTCGATTTTCGATTGGTGATGATACTCTGCAACCCTTAGCCCCCTCTGGCTAGCTCCTTTTACACGTGACCTGTTGATCCACTAGACCACAGTCCTTTCCCACTTCGGAGTTTCCGACTTCGCGGATTTGCAATGCGTAGAACTTACACCTTTGGGAATCCTGATTCTCCAATTTCCAATGCCACCTGGTGTTGACTCCCCACCAGGGTTGACCCTTCGACACCTGTCATACCACTTGACGTAAACGCGCCACCCAGGACACGTCTGCTCTCACCAGGACCTTCTTTTCCTTCGGCCCGAAGAGCTGAAACACTCTTCAAATCCCTTATCGAGACTTTTCTACACCCACAGAACTCACCTTATTATCTCCCTTTTCCCTAACAGGAAATCGGACTTCGCGTATTTGAGAGCCTTAACTCCCAGATTCGGGTCTCCCAATCCCCGAAACCTGATGGAAGTCTCCCAACGTTTTCCTTTTCTATTATCAGGAATTTTCCCGATCGGGAAATCGACACTTGTGAGGTCGTATATCACTTACCTAACGGATCCCCGATTTCTGATTGGTGATGATACTCTGCAACCCTTAGCCCCCTCCGGCTAGCTCCTTTTACACGTGACCTGTTGATCCACCAGACCACAGTCCTTTCCCACTTTGGAATTTTGGACTTCGCGGATTTGCAATGCGTAGAACTTACGCCTTTGGGAATCCCAATTCTCCAATTTCCGATGCCACCTGGCGTTGACTCCCCACCAGGGTTGACCCTTCGACACCTGTCCTCCACTCGCCTATGGCCCACTCCCCAGTGTTGCTCGGGAAATCGTGTTTTGGAAATTCGCGATTTTCGTTACACAAATTCACAAGACCCTCCAAATCCTGAAACCCGCTATGTGTTGACACCTCTCCCCACTGGAATGTTACGACGGTGGGACCGTCGCGTTTCGGGATTTCACGACTTCTCCTGTCATGAGTTTCTCGACACCAAGAATCCTGAAATACCAAACCCTGAACTCTTTCAGATCCTTGGACATGCGTCTCTCGGATCAACAGCTATGACTGTGTCGGGAAATCGCGGATCGCGATTTCGTTATGCCGGAGGTTCATGACTCCGGAAACCCCGATATCTCGAACTCCGAACTATCTGGGATCTCTCACCACGCGTCCTCACCGATGGATGGTGCAAAACTCCTATCGGGAAATCGCAAATCGCAATTCCAACAGGCGAGAGTTCTATGTCCCTGGAAACCCCGAAATGCCGAACCCCGACTCGCTCCATATTGCTGACACGTGTCTCGTCCGGAACCTACGGCTATGATCCCTTCCCGGGATTTTGGGACTTATGAGGTCTTGATTCTCTTGTTTAACGAAACCCCGATGAAGCTAATATCCTGATGACTTCTCTAGGTTATTCCTCTGTTCCTTCGGGCTTAAACCCCGCGCAACTTCTCGAGATCTAACGGCTGACGGGATTTCGGAGTTTCCTCAGCAAATCTTGACCATCAATTCCTCCTCCTTGAGGATCTCTTGAGGAGGCTAAATGTCCTTTCTCAGAACTTGCTCTCCAACGCCTGCACTTGCAACTCCTGCTCGAACCTTCCTCGACCCAAACCCCCTGGGCTCTCTTTCAACGATACCACGAAGGTGCTAAACCTCCTGAGCTTTTCCACTCTGATCCTTTCAGAGGGATTTGTGCACACTCCTCGCGCTCGACGTTCAACGAATTTTCAAGTGTTGAATCCTTCCGACTCTACGCACTTTCTGCAGCAGTAGTCTTCAATCCCCTTTGCCCAGCTTAACAACTGAGACTTCTTCTTCAGCCTGTGCACCCCTTTGCATGGCTTCAACAACTCACTTCCACTTCTGGGTGAATGAGAACAAAAGTTAAACTACTGAGCCTTCATCAACGCACTCCCTACGGATGTATTCAACTGCACACCTTGCAGGAATCTCTTGGCTCAGATAGAGAAACAATTGAAACTCATTCCATCTCCCCTTCAGACTTCAGGTTGAAACTTGAAATCACATGCACAACATGTACAAAGAAAATGCATATCAAGAAGAAAACATTCAAGAGCACATAAACAATATACACAGAGGAACAACACCAGCCATGAATTTGAATCAGAACTTTCTTCTATTAATTCAAATGCCTGTACATGGGTGTTCTTCGTACACTATTCTTTGCTTGCTCTTCTCTTCTCCTGAATGCTTCCATTATGTTACCATGATACAATGAGGGTGTCTATATCCGTTTTCCCTCTCGAACTCTAAACTGTCTAATCTAGAAAATAAAAATCCTACCTACCTGCATTAACTAGATTAAATGCCTCCTATCTACTTCAGACAAGAGCGTATGGCTCGAGGTATGATACAATATATAAAAGGCGCTCCTTCATAAATGGGTCCTTGAAGGTTTGGCGCTTCATTAAAGACTTGCGCTACAATCCCAAAGCACTTCAAAAATTTGGGTTTGTTTATCCAGTTGATCTCCGCTTGATGTGTTGGCTCGCTTGATAAGTTGGCGATGCTCCTGCATCAAGGGGTCATCCTCATCTCTAGGCAGTGTTGCTTCACCTTGCTTCTGCTCATCTTCTTTTCCATTTATCTTTTCTACTTCGTCATCACCCCCTCAGCCAGGTGATACTGAAGCAGTCTTTTCTGAGGCACTGCTTAAGTCTTGGAATTCTTCGGTCTTCTTCCTTCTACTGGTTCCAGGTGTGTCATGTTCTTTGTGAGCAGCCTCCGGGCTGCCAAGTTCATGATTAAACATCTCTACAGGATCAGCAGGGATAAGGAATTCTATTGACCAGTCCTTAGTTATCTCCTTGAGATCCTCTTATGTGATCTTGTAGTATGACTGGACCTCTTCCTTATGTTCATCGGCTCGTGCAATAATATAGATGAAGTGTTGATCTGCCCGGAACTTCATGAGGGGTCAGAACTTCTATAGGGTTTTCAGCATCATGTGAGGTTCAGCTTCAATAGCCCTATTCAACTAGAGATAATACGTATGAAAAAATGTGTTCGAATGCCATTGTTTTCCCATATCGTTTGAGTGCCAAAGCGTGGTGAACTTCACAACAAGTGGCTCAAACGACTCAATGTTTGTGAAGGTCGCACCTTCCGGCATCTCCCAAGCAACAAACACTATGAGGATTAGGAGCCAGCTAAAGTGGAACTCATAGCCTTGATCCTGTGCTTCGCGGCAGTCTAATTCCAGCTGATTAACTAGGTACTTCGCCCAGTTCATCTGTACGCCTTCCATGCATTTCCCTGCAAGGTCAACGACAAAGCCCGTGACCTGCGTGGGTCTGTTCTTCCTTACTAGCTTTCCTGTGATTAATTGGCATGTTAGGCACACTGCATCGTTCTGGATGGAAGCTGCCTTGTAGCCTCACGTCCCCTTCTCAACATTGTCGTATGTATCCTTGATCGTCTGTGCTAATGTGTGATCTGTGGCTTTCCCTGGATAGAATTCTTGCGGGTCGGGTCCTTGTATACTTAATACCATGATCCTATGGATCAGCGTCAGATTGACTATGATACGGTGGTCTATCCATAAGTAGCCGCCATGGTAACATGAAAGTAGGAGCGTGACACAGGTGTTAACTTCATGGTGCCTTCCAAAGTGTGGGATATTCATTATGTTCAAAAGGGTAGACTGTGCAAGGTTCATCATCCACGACTGGGGGATTATCTTCGAGTTCTTCCCCTTCATCCTGGTCAAGTATTTATACGGGGTGAGCATACTATGGTTCTTGTGGTCTCCTAAGTTGAAGTCATTGAAATTCAATGTTGTGATCTTGTCCTGTTGTTCTCAAACTACATGTATCCCCTTCAGGAGGTATGCAGTAACCATGGTGTATTCAAAATCTCTTGGCACACTATCATGACTCACCATGCCATCTAGAGGTGGGATTTAGTCGGGTAAGATGGTCGGAATTAGCTTCACATTTGCTAGGTCATCTTTGTGCTTGGTTCTCTTTTCTGTGATGACTCGGGATGGTCTAGATCTGCGAGCGGTTGACAGAGAAGCTTGTACTCCTCTCGTCGATGATTCTTGAATACTTGCAGACATTACTTTCTCGGCCATGAGATTGATGAGAACTTCTTCGATGATTTTCTCCACGGCATTGAGCTCATCTGACATACACGCTTAGATCAGATGGATGAATGGGTGCACAAAAAAATAGAACTGGTGTCGATCTTACTAATCATAGTGCAGTAGCAATGAGTTCTCTCTTATACAATTCGCAAAAGTGTTCTCAGTGCAACAGTCGATCAAATAAGTAGAAAACAACATAACGGTTCTTCCCAACGGACAAGAGACCTTCATTAATTCAGTTCAGTCCGTTACGGTGTGGTCCCAACAGTCTGATGGTGGGATTTCTGACCATAAATGTCATTCTAACCATTCGGGGTATCGGTCTAATGGTTATATTATTCCCAACGGATATATTTATTCTCCATGGAAAAGTTCCATGTGACGTTGTTCTGATATCCCAGCGAAGTTCCAATTTTGTAAATTTTCCTTCTGTGAAGTTCCCTCTGGAACCTTCTGTAACTTTTCGATATTTGATCTCTTCTTGCTTAGTTTTCTAGCCTTCTTTCCAGTGAGATTCGTCTCAGTATTCCTCTTTCCATTCTGATTCTTATCTCCTTTTGGCATAGTAACTTCATGTTGTTGATATTATTTCCTATGATTCAAGGGAAATACTTCTTCTCTATCTGGGGTAGGTGCTTCGTTCTTCTGTGAGCCTTCTTGTGTTCTTTCAAGTTCGATATCCAAGTTTCTGGTTCTAAATAGCTTTGATCTATTCTCTTGTTCTTCAATCAAGTGTGTGATCCTCCTAGTCATGAAATCTTTTAATTCTTGTTTTTTATGCTCTAAGACTTCTTCTTCTTTCCTTTTGGCATGATCCCTTTCAATCCAAGGTTTTCCTAGTAATATAGCAAATGGGGTTCTATTCTAAAAAAAAATAACAACCTCAAAATATTCTTCTGTCAAAGTTCCATGAGCACTCATAGATATTTGTGTAAGTCTTCCACATCGGTTTATCAACTTTCCTCTAAATAATCCTATTCCTCCCAATGAAGGAATCATAGCAGGCTTTCCTAAAATTTCCCAAGTTCTTTCTGTCATGATATTCACCTGTGTTTCTTCATCCAGAGTGCAGTCAATGTCGAAGTCTCCAATTCTTACTTCTATTTTCTCTTTCTCTTTTAAGATCTCTAATAGATTAGTATCTCTGTGGTCATTCAGGGTTTCTTTCATCTGTAATAGTGAAGTCTCTAATTCCTTCTAGGGTTCTACCATGGTCTCAGTTTTGTGACCTTTCTCATGGTCTTCTTGTCTCATGTTCATTCTTTCAAGCTTAGCAATCATTCTAGGGCAATCCAAAACTTCATGGTCCATAGCTTTACAACAAAGACAACTAGATCTTCTACCAGGGAAATCCTTAGCAAGATGTCCCAGTCTTATGCACTGTAACAAAGAGTTAACCCTCTCTTTCTCTTAAATGATCCCCACACTTTCTTGTACTGCGCACTAGCATCATAGTAGCTAACCTGCAAAAAAGTCTTTCTAGGATCCTACATCCATTTATTAGTCCAAACATTCTTTCTATGCATAGGAATAACATATCTTTCACTATTCTTATCAAATCTACTTATATCAAATCTTCTTTCTTCTAGTTGCGCCCTAGTTTTCAGGCTAGGACAAAATTTATCAAACATACCTAGATCCATATTCTTGAAACAAAAATTTCCACTTATCTTACTTTCGACAGAGCACAAAGCTTCCAAATCTAAAACTTTTCACTATCCTTACCTCTATCAGAGCACAAAATCATTCAAATCTTACCTCTTTTCTTTAGATCAGACTTCTCTTCTTAGAACAGAGCTTCACAATCCAAGTAGAGTATTGCACACCAGGGCAATAGATCTACGCATGGAGATTTCATAGTTTCAGGTCAGATCTTCATACAAAGATTCTCTTTCCTTAGTTCCCAGCAATCACATTTTCAGGTCAGATCTTCGCACAGAGCTTATTCTTCCTCAATTCCCAACAATCACAGTTTCAGGTCCAGGAAATAGACCCATTTGTTGGCATAGGGGAAAACCCGAGTTCAACACTACAACAGTACACCAATAAAACCCTAACTACCAGCCCTTTCGACAACACCTGCGAAGCAGATGAAGTCTCACCCGAGGTAGAGGTAGGGGTTGTTGCAGGACTTAGATGTATGCAACCTTAGCTAGGACACAGATCTGTGATTGTAACACCTTAACAGGGAACTTAGTTATTACAATTCATTAGTATTCATCTTTAGTTCACAACACAGCTAAACCCTAACAATAGATCAGCGCAGTATTCACACAGACCCAATAGATTTAAGCATGAAGCACACACATAGATATCAGATCTAATATTCATTCACATTATTCAGAACTAATCTACCATATTAGATTCATCCATCATCTAACATCGCACTAAGCATTCAATCATATAAACAAAAGAACAACCAAAAGCACAAATCATTCACAACACAGGATATGTGTGGTTCACCCCCACCCTGGGGCTACATCCACCAACTCTTCATCTTCTTTATTAGCTTGTTTCAATCGTCTTACATTCATAGAGCCTCAAGATCAACTTCATAGAGGATAGGAGATCTGCGCACTCTTCGTTGGATCATCCTTCCCTGAGTTATAGCACCGAGCCTTCCACAGTCTCTTACAATCACTTGCACTTATCTCTCCAAGCCTCACACAGTATACATCAAGCACTTACAACTATTACTTGCACTTAGCACGACTTACAACCCTTCGATCACATAGATCGAACTCTATCACTTAGCACACTTAGGCGCTCTTCTTACATCACCTAGATTTCTATTTATACATTACAAAATCGGGCCTAAACATGGGTAAACCAATGGGTCGACATTCCCATACCCTTTACATAGCCCAAAAACCCAAAAATCCCTAAAAAGGGGTCGAGATCCTGCAATCTCCACTTCGTCTTGTGCTCCACCTTCGACGGCCTGTCGAAGTCCCAAAAATAGGTCAAACATGACCAAGGATCCTCAAAAATTGGTCAAGCACCAACACCTATCCACCCAGAGGACGTCACAGTGTACTCGGGCTACTAATTGTTTGATGCAGAGACTGACATTTTTACCATGCACAAAATGTGGTATATCCAAGAGGTTCATTATGTTGGAGTTGTACAGCCCTATTATCCACTGCGCGGGCTCCATTATCAGTTTACCTAGGGGTCTAATTTCCCTTGTGTTTTCTAAGTAGATTTATTTAACCAAATTTTGGAATTTGGTCACATCGCACACATCGTGGTCCAAGTACATAAGATTTGGTACTTTTCCGAGCATTTCATCCAGAGTGACCACTGTGTCTGGAAGATATGGAAGTGTGATGTTCGTGGTGTCCTGTGCCTTTCTTTTCTACCTGACATCAGATGGGTCTACCTCTACTACTTCTACGTCCTCTTATTCCCTCTTGGAGTCCAACCAGTTGGTGATGTCTTCGACCAACACCTCTTGTCCACCGTGGCCCTGTCGTTGACCCATCATTTCATCAGGTATAGTGGGAGTTTCAGGATTAGGGTTTGGGATACCATTCTAAGTCCCAGAACTCTGCCTTACTTCCCCTTGTAGCATTGTCAATGTTTCCTCTTCAACCTGTGTCAGGTTGATTGACTCTATGTCTGACGTAGTGACATCTTCAAGCTTGACCACGTTCTCGGGTGCTCTCATCCTTTTCTTGCACTTTTGGCCCCGTCAAGTAACCTATACATATTGGCATGGAGCGTTGAACTTTGGCGGTGTCATATCCTATATAATTCACACACTCACTTGCTTCTTCATATATTTTTAGCTAGGGCACGTACTTTGTATCTTCCTCTGTGCTCAAAAATCACTAAGTGTTGAAATAATGTGTGTGTTTCGCACTTTATAGACTCAACGATAAATATTTTTCACTTTTTGCATGCATTTGTGCCAAGTGAAATTTTACCTGTGGTCTGTCTTTTGATGTTGTCTCAATAATTGTTGCACACGACTTTTTTTCCAATTTCCTGTTGTTTAGTCAGCATCTGCCTCTTTTGTGTTTTTTTTATTTTTCTATTTTTGTATTCCTTTTTTCTTATTTTTCCCCTTTTTATTTCTTTTAATCATTTTTTTGTCTTAATATCTACTATAGTACACTAAATACATGATTTTCTTACTCCGTTGTTACTTTTAAGGGTTAGTAGGTCGATTGTCCTCGTACATTTCCAGTCGACTATCGTTGATCATTTATTTCAGTTATGTTGCTCCCAATTTCTTTTGTTGTATATATCCCCCATCTATGACAGACTTTACTTCATATGACCCTAGCCAGTGCATTCTAAACTTTCCAGGGTGTTGCAAAAATTTGTTGTCATAGAGAAGAACTAGGTCTCCCTCCTTAAATCTCTTTTTTTTAATATGTATGTCATGCCAAGATTTGTTCCTTTCTTTTTGTCCTTCCTGGTGAAATCCTTCCAGAATAATTTATTCTTCCATTTCCATTAGTTGGCTTAGCCTTTCCTTTACTGCACCTCTTTTTGTCATGTTGGTAATTAATGTTACACGCAAATTGGGTACTAGAAATTCTAGTGGCACCACTGCTTCCTATCCATACACCAATATGAATGGTGTATGTCTTGTCATCTTCTTTCATGTGGTCATGTATTCCCACAGTACCGTTGGTATTTTCAAGTCCCAATCATCCTTGTTCACATTGCAGATCTTAGTCAATGCATTTTCCAAAATCTTATTGAAAGCTTCTATTGTTCCATTTTCCTAAGGATGATACGGTGTACTCTTTTGGTAATAGACTTAAAACTCCTCAATAATAGATCTGATGGTATTATTAATAAAATGAGTGCCTTGGTCACTCATCAGAATCACGGTACATCCAAATCCGGTGATCACTTTCTCAAATAAGAAGTGTGTTGTTGTCTATGCTCTACAATATTTGACTGGTGTTGCTTCTTCCCATCTCGTTAAGTATTCAGTCGGAGTAATTATATATATTTATCCTAACCTTTTTTTCGGTGGATTAATAGGTCCAAAAAATTCTATTGCCCATTTTTCAAACACATGCATAGTTACTTGTGGTCTTAGGGGCATCTCATCCCTTATGTTGGGTTTTTGAACCCTCTAACAGACATCACAGTTATGCTAATATTCCTTGGCATATTTTTGGACTATTGGCCACCATAATTTTGTATGTAATACCTTATTCACGATAGCTTTTCCTTCATAGTGTCCTCCAGCTATAACTTCATGAGATTCTACTAAAATTTTGGGTCATTTGTACACACCTTCTCAAAATGTCATTTGTGCCCATCTTGTATAAATGACCTGCAATGAGTAGATAGTCTACAACTCTGAATACTAGGTTTTTCTTTTGCGCAGTGCTAAAGTCCTGTGGCTCAACCCCTGTACTTAAGTATTGAATAATATTAGTGAAGTATTCATCAACTACATGTACTGAAAATAATTGAGCATCATGGAAGTTGTTTTCCAAGTTAGTAGGTTCTTATCCATTGGTTACCATTGATAGGTGATCTGGTCCTACATTCAACTTCCCTGGTTTGACTATCACTTCAAAATCAAAATCTTGGAATAATAATAGCCATCTACATATCCTCCCCCCCAACACTGGCTTGTTGAGTAGATATTTGAGGGAAGAATGGTCTATGAACATTTTAAAGTGTTTACCCAGTAAATAGTGCCTAAATTTTTGAAGTGCATATACCATAGCTAGGCCTTCTATTTCTATGGTGTTGTAATTCTACTCAAATTATGAAAACTTTCTTCTTGCAAAGGATATAGGATGGTTTAAGTCCCCTGCTCATAGCTGCACCAGAATTGCTCCAAGTGTTATACTTGATGCATATGCGTGCACATAAAATGTATTTTCCCAATTGAGAAATACTAATATAAGTGTTGTCACAATATTTTCCTTTCGAGTGTCCAATCCTTGTTGACAATCCTCATTCCAGTGAAATCTAGTGTCCTTATTTAACAATTTTTCCATTGGTGTAGTAATCAGAACATACCCCTTTATAAACTTCTTGTAATAGCATGTATGTCCCAGTGTTGATCTTAAATGGCGCACTGACTTTCGTGGTGGTAAATTTACAATGATTGCAATCTTAGCAGGGTCAACTAGTAAACCTTGTTTACACACTATATGTCCCAACAATATCCCAAAAGGTGTACCAAAAATTCATTTCTTGATGTTTAATGACATCTAACATTGCTTGCATCTTTTCAACATTATTCTTAACACTTCTACATGGTCCTTTAAAAGACTATATACAGTCCATCCATCCAGATATACTTCTAGAAACCAGTGTATGAATTCCTTAAAATCTACTATGACTACCCTTGAAAATATAGTTGGTTCATTCTTCAACCCAAATGGCATGACTGTATATTGGTAGGATCCCCATTCTGTAGCAAAAGTAGTCTTATACCTGTCCTCTGGAGTTATTTTAATCTGATCGTAACCTGAGAATCCATCTGTGAATGAATATGCTTCTTGGCCTCCCACATTCTCTAAGACCTCATCTGTAAAAGGGGTAGGAAAAGGGTCATGTAAGAAATAATCATTGAGTTTCCTCATATATACACAAATCATTCTCCCACCTTGCTTCTTTTCTTGGAATACCATGGGACTGATCCATTCTGATTCCTCTACTAGTTCTATAATGTCAGCTTCCAATATTCGGTCATTTTTTTGCTTTCACTTTCTACTTATACACTGGATTGAGTCTGTCAGGTCTCTATATGACAGGTCTAGCCTCAAGTTTGAGGGGTATCTTCATCTCACCTAGCTCTCCTTATATTCCTTTCATCTCTGGAAAGGTCATTGGAAACAGGTCATTGTATTCACGCAGTAACTCTGTTATTATTTCTATTCTTTTCTCATCCCAATAGTCTCCAATACTTTCCATTTTAGGATTGTCATTTGTCCCAATTTTGACTTTCTTAACTTTGATTGGTGTAGCAAATACCTATGAATCTAGAGGTGGACCTTCCACCTCTCTCTTTACTTCAATCTTTGTAATTTGAATGTTGTGCAAATCATCTTCATCTAGTGCTTCCTCTTCAACATGATAGCATGAGAGTAACTCTTTGACTGTGTATATGTTTTGTTGTTGATATTATGTCACGATTTCAACTTTCTGTTCATCAACAAATATCATTCCTCGTATCAGATTCAATGTTGAATCAATGTTGGGTTTCTCATGTTCAAGTGAGAAGGTTACTACAAAATTCTGTTGTAATCATGTCCATTATGTTGTGCCTCTGTGCACCTCCTAGTCTATATACCAGTTCCATGGGATTCCTTCCAATGTTTGGATAAAGTGATGAGGTCATTCCTCTAATGGTGTCATCCTCCATTGTGTCCTACACTTCTCCAAGTGTTCCGCTGGTGTTCCTTTCTCATCATACCTCTGCATTTTATTGCTCATTTTTCCTGTGCCAAATCTAATGCGCAGTAGTCGCTTATACTGATACCAATCCTGAATTTTTTCTTTGTGCGCCCTCCATCATATTGCAAGTGTTTCCTTGAGTGAAATATCTAGGGCTAAGAGCCTCTGATTTTCTACCACTTCCTCTTCATATTTTTTCAAGAATTCCTCTAAGTCATTTAGCCCATGAAAACTGGGAGGTTCTCTAATATTTGTACCAACCCATCTTACTGCGCAATCTTTTCTTGCACACCTACTTGTGGAAACTTCATGTAATCATTGTTTCCAATTATCCAAACCTATGTCTGAGTCGCAATCACATGATGTAATGCTTCTCCAACTGAGTACCCCATCTGCAGTTTCATTAACATAATCCTCATCTCACATGGTGGTTCTGTACAACTAGTTTATTTCTTCCAGATCCAAACAAGTGGCTTCTACAAACCTTTCTCCTTCTAAAGGATCCAATGGTGCAATGACTCTATATTCACTTGATTCAAAAGTCATTTTTCTTGTATTCAAGTTGATTATATCCTGGTTATCAAATTCCCAATCCAATCCAAGTAATGTTGGGTAAGGTGTTGTGCCATCCACTATCTCTATCACTTCAAAATATTCCATAGTGCGCACTCCATCCAAATCTATTGTCACACCTTTAAGCCTTCCAATGGGTAACACTTTGTGTTGATTTGCTAGTTTCAACTGGACATGTGAATAGCCTAGGGTAGGTTCCCCCATACACTGCCATGTCTTCTTAGGTAAGACATTTACTTCAGAGCCTAAATCTAGTATAACATCTCCCATGTTGAAATCGCCAATGTTGGAATTTGGTCTGAATTCTCTACTTTTCCTTCTTCTTGTATGGAGATGATTGACTATTTTATATTCTAACTTCCCGTCTAGCTCTGTGTTACATATTTCTAGTAGATTTTGTAAGACTTTAATAGATGATGGATCATTAAATAACTTAACACAGGATTGCAGAAAGTCTTTATGGTACTCACTTTCTCTAAAGGTTGTCCTTTATTGGTATGGTCCATTGAGAATGGCATCTCATACATTGGTGGGTTCTAAGTTTGTTGCACGACTGATGTAGACGCAAGATTTTTCTTGAGAAACTCTTGTCTAGCCTCCTTAAATGTTTCCTTTTCTTTTTGCACGTCAAACTACTTATGTGGCTCAATATTCTTCTTAACCCATTGGTGTTGAGATGGATCTTATTTTTTTGCATAAATTCATGTCTTGGCTCCTCCTCGAGTGATTATATTGATGTTTCTCCCCTCATCCCTGGCTTCTGCTAAAATTCATTGGATATTCTGATCCCTTTTTTCCTGGATCTTTCCCAAGAGTGTTGGGCAGTATTTTATGTCATGTTCTACTACGCGACAGTACATACATGTCGCTTGTGGAAGTGGAAAATACCTTGCATAATGTCCTGGTTGTTGGCAGTTGTGGCACACTACTGGTCCTATGCCTCATCCTCCACCTATGTATCCACCTCAATATCCTCATGGTTTGTTGAACTTGGGTATCTGGTTATACTGTGCGGGGTTATATTGTGGTTCCATGTTATTATACTATGGTGGTGCATTGTTGTATTGATGGTGTGCATTGTTGTATGGTGGTGGTACCTGACTGAACTAAAGTGAAGCTTGTATTGTCATCATTTCTTATTGCACCCTAAAAGCATCTGAAGTTCTTTCTCTCATCAACTCCATCATTCTACAATCCTTATCATAATGACCGACTAATTTGAAAAAATTGCAATATGAACTTTTTTTTGGAGTTACTTCACACACACCTAGGATTTATTTTTCCTAAGGTTATTCCTTGTTTATTAGTCATAATTAGTCATTATCGAGTCTCCTATGTTTTAGGGGAGAATATTCTCTTTCAGTTGACACTTCAGGTTGAATAGTTGAGTTGAGTTTAGATGTTGCATTGGTTTTTTCACCATGAAACATTGGGATCATCACCAACTCACTACTCTTTGTTCAGACAGTTAACTGAAGACTAGTTGACTAGTTAACTCAGCTAGGTGGCAGTTCACTCCCGTAACTGCCTGAGAGACTAGACTACGTGGCAGTTTACTCTTGTAACTGCTTGTGTGTGTCTAGATCAATCTAGACCACCACTATGCCTCATTAGTTACTCATGTATCCTATATATATATTCTAAATTATTCACTCTTTGAGTGTGGAATACAATTAATGAGAATTCTTCCATTCTTTCTATCTTGCTTCTTCTTTCTCAATTTCTCTCTGCAAATGTGTGTAGTATTTTCTAGCTAGATATATTATGTGTAGGTTCAACACATTTACATGGTATCAGATCTGATGGACTGCTAAGCAAAATCTACACCAAATCATTTTTTGCAGGTACAAAAGATTGAAGACAACAAAAAAATGGATTATTCATCGGAAATACTTCTTACGCCTCATAACTATTTGGAATGGAAGCCAAATATTCTACTTCTTCTCAGAAGTATAGGCTTATACCAAATAACCATGGCAATGGAAGTAGAGCATGATTATGTCAATGAGAAAAATGACTTTCTCAATAGACAAGATATGGCCATAGGAAGTATCAGCATGTCTGTTTCTCCCGAACTTTTCCATCAAGTATATAAAGAATCACAAGGATTAACTCCAAATGAATTATGGACCAGATTGGAGGTTCTATTTGGGAATAAAGAATAT
>ML803200.1:98885-133882 GCA_009831015.1 Picea engelmannii | reverse complement strand
ATATTTTAGGGGAGAATATTCCACCTGGAGAATATTCTCTTTCAGTTGACACTTCAGGTTGACTAGTTGAGTTGAGTTTATATGTTGCATTGGTTTTGTCACCATGAAACATTGGGATCATCACCAACTCACTACTCTTTGTTCAGTCAGTTAACTGAAGACTAGTTGACTAGTTAACTCAACTAGGTGGAAGTTCACTCCAGTAATTGCCTGAGAGACTAGACTAGGTGGCAGTTTACTCTTGTAATTGTTGGTGTGTGTTCAGATCAATCTAGACCACCATTATGGCTCATTAGTTACTCATGTATCCTATATATATTGTAAATTATTCACTCTTTGAGTGTGGAATACGGTTAATGAGAATTCTTCCTTTCTTTCTATCTTGCTTCTTGTTTCTCAATTTCTCTCTGCAAATGTGTGTAGTATTTTCTAACTAGATTTATTATGTGCAGGTTCAACACATTTACACTTTTTGGTATTGTCTTATACTTTTGCATCATTGGACAATGATATGGATCATTCCCATGCATCTTACAAATCTTGCACCATGATCCTCCTGTTGGAAATGGGTTTGGTACACCTATTGCCATATACTGAACAAAAGTTAGGCATTCGTTCTTATGGTATCCTTTTATCCTGCATAGGGTACACCAAACAACTTTTATTTTCTCTTTACCCTTATTTGGGTTAATTTGAAATGTTACATTCTTCGAATCCTCCTTCAATTCCTCTATTGTTGGATTTGTTTGTTGATGTTGGTTCTCTTCCAATTGTAAGGCTACCTGTAGAGCCTTTGTCTGAGTTTGGAACTTCTTCTTTCTTAGTGGGTATTTCAAGTGTGGTAGCAGTGAGTTCACAAATAAGTGCCTATGTTTCATGTCAGTAATTGTATATTTCAACTTACCTTTCATACGTTTGAACCTCTAATCAATCTCCCAAACAAACTCACCTTGTTTCTGCTTGATTTCAATCATTTCATTCATGTACTGGTCTTCTGAGCTAGGCTTCTGAAATTTGTTTACCAATAGTTTTTTCACTTCTGCGATAGTCTTTGGTATTCCCTATGGATTGTTTACATATAGAGTCATGTACCACTCCAACGCGTGGTCTCTTAGTGTGATATCTAACTGCGTGAGATTTGTATCCTCTTCTATGATTTGTTTTTCTTCCCAGATCTTCTCACGGATGAATAAGTGTTTTTCAAGGTCCTTTGATGCCTCTCCCTGAAATTTTGGTAATCTAATCATGGGATCATGTCCTACCATTTTGAAATGTGTTGAAATACTGCCTCTATGCAGTGTAGATACTTGATTGTTACTTCATGAACTAGCTCCCTCAATTGATGTTCCTTGATTGGATCCATGTCCTGTTGTTTTTCTTCCACTAAAATTCAGTTGTATAAACGCTAGTGTTATTTCTGGTGTATTAGTTGTGTTATCACACTAAGTTGCCTTGGGTATTTATCCCTTAGTTTCATCTTTTCCTAAGCCCTTAGATTTTAATTTTTAATTTGTCCCCTTTTAAAAGTGTGTTTGTTTAGGCCCCCTTGATAAATAAAGTGTTGAGTCATGACTTATGTTTTGATCCTCATACAAATTTTGGACTTAGGACCATTTTGTTCATGACTTATCGTTGATTCCCTTCATGACTTGTCACTAGGATAGACTCACCCCATGAACATCTTGATTTGAAATTCCATTTTCCTCACTCGTGCCCTCGTAGCCCTGACTTGTTGTCCTTTTTATTACTGTGCAATCATTTTTTTGAAATGAAGCACTGCCAACTAATCAGGAGTTTCCGTAGCACACTTCCTGTCCATCATTTTCTACCATGATTTATGATTACAATGCTCATGTCATCTCTTCCTTGTTTTAAGTGCCAAGGGTGGTTAAAATATGCTTTCAAGATATCATATTTATGAACTTTGATAATGGTTTTTGAATTTAAAAAAAAACTCAAATTGTTGTGCTACGCAAATTACCACTTCCGACCAGATGGCAACAGCGCTACCAAATCCGATGTTGAGGTGGATTCAGAGGCCGAGTTGCTCATGACTTCTTCCTGAGATCTTGTTGAGGCCTTGAAATGACTTTATTCCACAGGTATTATGTTTTTTCTTCCTCTGCACATCAATTTCAAGGAGAATTAGCGCTCAGAATTTTGATTATCGGGCCTGCATAGTTGGAGGAGATCTTTCCTCACGCCATCTGTTGGCACAAAGATAGACCCAGGGTACATCTCCAAGAGAACACCAACAAGCCCTAACTACTGGACCTTTCAGTTACACCTGTGAATCAGATGCATTCTCACACGAAGCATCTATGGGGGGGTTGCACGACACAAATGTCTACAACCAAGGGAAATATCAAGTTGATCCAATACTAGAAAAATACAGCATGCCTATATCACTTATCAGCTTAGATCTACTCCATACATCTTTCAGATCTACCACAAAAATGAAATAACAGTATATCAAGGCAAAATAACACAGCATAAATCACGCACACAAGACAGATATACATGGTTCACCCTCTCTCTAGGGCTACATCCATAGAACTGTGCTTTATGATATATTAAGATGAAAGAATACAATTCTAATCTGCGCTCTTAACCAACAGATCTTTTCTCTTCTCTCTATCTCTCCCCTTCATGCGTACCCAGTTGTAGGACTTGATCTTCTCACCCAGTTGAATACCTTACAATACCAAAGGGCTCTTTACTCAGCACTCTCTCTTGTATGATAATAATCACTCTCATCAATAATACAACTAGATAAATACTAGTGACAATGAAAACAACCCAACCCAAGTCCTCTCGACCTTTATTTATACATTACAATAGTTCACCGACATCCTTAGGTCGAAGCCTAGGTGTCAAAACCCTAAGTGTTTAAAACCCTAGGTCAACTTGACCCGCATTTTCAGGGCTTCGCAAGCCTGTCTTTCCTTTCTTCTTGTGCGGTGCTCCAAAGCATATAATAGTGGTTTTTTCTGCTTGTTGAGTTGCCCACGATCCTTCTTCCTTTCTAACTTGTCATCCTTGATCTCCTTGTCCAACTCCTTGCTTTCTCAAGCTTCGCTCCATCTTTTCTGCTCTTTTGCTCACTTCGACCCAGTAACAGTCACTGTGTCTTCCGCGCAGTTCGATTTTTGCCTTTTCTTCCTTGATCTTCGCTTTCTTCCATGACCAAGGGCCAACAAGCCCCCAACACTCACCTGTGACTCATCCAGAGGCACTTCAGGTCTGATTCTTCTATTTTACTTTGACTTCAGACTGCACAGTGCAACCTCTACTTTTTGTTTGATGCCTCCTCTCATTCCTTGTGCAAACTGTCTTTTTTTTGTTTGGTACCTAGTTTCAACTGCACTTGGTACCTAGACCCTTCTCCTTCATGCTTCTATTTAGAGCTACAAGGTAGTTGGTTGTCATAATACAACTTCATTCGGATCCCATTCACTAATCCTTCCTTCCATTCTCCCTTCAAGGTCTTCAACTGTGCAACTCCTCCTTCTGTAACATGAGAAACCTCATATGGACTGAGTCAATGCGTTCTGAACTTCCCAGGATGCTTCATGAACTTACTGTCATATACCAGTACCAAATTACCTTGTTTAAATGCCTTCTTCTTGATGTGCCTATCATGGTATGCCTTCTCTCTTTCCTTTTCTACTTGATGATGGAATCTTGCAATAAATATGGCTTCTCCCAATTCGACCAATTGTGAAAGCCTCTCTTGAAAAATGCCAGTGTCATCCATATCTGTAAAGGTAGCAATTCTTAAGCTTGGCACCAAGTATTCCATTGGAAGAACAGCTTCAAGACCATAAACCAACTTGAAGGGGGTTTGCATTGTTAACTTCTTGCAATTGGTTCTATAGGCCCAAAGTACTATTGGTACTCTTAAATCCCAGTCATCCATGTTCACACTGCAAATCTTGGTTAGTGTTGTCTCCAAAATCTTGTTGAATGCTTCCACTATCCCATTTGCTTGTGGATGGTAAGGTGTGCTCTTCTAATGGTGGACTACAAATTCCTCAGTCAAGGCTTCAACAGTTTTATTTATGAAATGTGTGCCTTGATCACTCATAAGGATCTTTGGGCATCCAAACCTGGTTATGATGTCATCAACTATGAAGTGCGTAGTTGTAGTTGCACTACGGTCCTTGACTGCTCTTGCTTCGGCCCACCTGATCAAGTACTCTGTTGTTGTAATTATGTACCTTGCTCATGTACACTTCCCTAGTGGATTTATAGGTCCCATAAAATCAATGGCCCATTTCTCAAATGCTTGTAAGGTCAGTTGTGGTGCTAATGGAATTTCATCCCTTCAGGAAGGTTTTCCAACTCTTTGTCATACATCACAGGCTTTGGAATAGTCTTTATCATCTCTGTGTAAGGTAGGCCACCAAAGGCCATCTCTCAGAATCTTCTACACATTTTCTTTCCCTGCGTAATGTCCTCCTATGATGCCTTCATGAGATTCTATGAGGATCAATTGTTGATCTGCCTCCATAATGCACCTTCTCAATATCTCATCAGGTCCCATTTTGTATAGTTGTCTATCTATAAGAGAAAAGTCTGCAGTGCGCACTACTAGTTGTTTCTTCTTGGGAATCGTATATTCACTAGGTGTCATTCCTATTGACAGGAACTGGACTATTTCTGCGAAGTGGTCATCAATATTTCTAATGGTTAGTAGTTGTGCATTCGACAGTGCATCCTCCAAACTAGTCGGCTCTTCGCCATGTTCCAACCTTGACAAGTGGTCAGGGCCTTTGTTCATTCTTCCTAGTTTTACTATAATCTCAAAGTCATATTCCTGAAATAACAGAAGTCATCTGCATATTCTCCCCCACAACACTGGCTTGTTGACTAGGTATTTTATCGCGGAGTGATCAGTAAACATTTTAAAGTGCCCTCCCAACAAGTAGTGGCAGAATTTTGGCAGCGCATACACCATGGCTAACCCTTCTCGCTCAGTGGTGGTGTAGTTGACCTATGTAGTTGATAGCTTCATGCTAGAAAATGATAATGGATGATCAATGTCTCCTTCACCAGGTTGTGCTAAAACTGCTCCTAAGGCAATGGAAGATGCATCGGTATGTACATGAAACTCCTTGGTCCAATCTGGGAAAACCAAAATGGGCGCAGTGACCATCTTCTATTTCAGTGTGTCGAAGCTCTATTGGCATTATTCTGTCCAACTTAACTAACAATATTTTTTCAAAATCTTCTCCATGGGTGTTGTAATCTGGGCATATCCTTTAATAAACTTCATGTAATATCATGTGTGTCCTAGTGTAGTGCACAGTTGTTTGACTGAAGTAGGGGGTGGCAGATCAACTATAATGGAAATTTTAGATGGATCAACCAGCAATCCCTGCTTGCCTACAATATTGCCTAACAACACTCCAAATGGTGAGAAGAATATGCACTTCTTCAGGATCAAGGCAATTTGACACTGCCTATATTTATCCAACATTATCCTTAGACATTCAATATGATTTTTTAGTAAACTAAAAATAGTCCAATCATCAAAATATGATTCTAGAAATTTATGCAAAAACTCCTTGAATGCTTCGACCACCACCCTATAAAACATGGTTGGGGAATTCTTCAATCCAAATGGCATCACTGTATACTGATAAGATCCCCATTCTGTTGAAAATGTGGTCTTATGGAAATCTTCCTTGGCAATCCGTATCTGATGGTATCCTGAAAATCCATCTATAAAAGAATATACTTCCTGGCCTCCCACATTATCTAACACTTCATCATTGAATGGTGTAGGGAAGGGTTCATGAAAAAAAGAATCATTTAGCTTCCTGAGATCTACGCATATCCTGATCTCTCATGTCTTCTTGTCTTGCACCACCATAGGGCTAATCCATTCTAACTCTTCGACGAGTTCTATAATCCCTGCTTCTGGCATTCTGTCGAGCTCAATCTTCACTTTCTCCTTATATTTAGGGTTTAATCTATAAGGTCTCTATTTGACTGGCCTTGCATATGGTTTCAAAGGGATCCTCATATCTCCCATAGGCCCTTTAATTCCCTTCATATCAGTGAAATTGGTTGGAAACAAGTCCTGATATTCATGCAGTAATTATGTAATCTTGTCAATAGTGGCAGCATCCCAATAATCCCCAACATTTGCAAGCTTCGGTGTTTGTTCTGTTCCAATATTGACCTTCTTAATCTTGATTGGGTGTCAAATGAATGGTAACTCAACTCATGGTCCTTCCACATCTCTTTGGCCTTTTGTTTCTGTAATGTTCACCTTTCTTGGATCATCGTCTTCATCAGCATTGATGTTGTAATAGCCTTGCAGTTTTTGTATAAGCGCAGACCATTTGTCCTCGTCTTGCTCCAAAAGAAGGCTAGAGGCCTCCTCAAATAATTTATGTCTGACAATATGTAGTGCTTGATCTATTGAAGGATATTGACTTTCAAATAAGAAGGTGGTTACGAAATTCTGAGTCATACCTGTTGGACAACTGATAGGGGGGGTGAATCAATTGTTATCGTGCTTAAACAATTATGCTTATTTTAAATTCTTTGTAGAGCACTTAATGACAATCACAATAATGTAGGTAAGTAAGCAATAGAACATTCAACATCATTCTCACATATGAAATATACAAAGATAGATATTTCCTGAGGAAACCCATAAAGGGTAAAAACCTCTTCTTATTTATATGATAAGTAATCTTTACATTCTGTACATTATCATACATATGAGCTCCAACTCATTGTGAGGCTAAAACCTCTGTATTGCAATTTTCAACTTGTTGAGAGCACCAACTCTCTATTTTCTCTAGCACCTACTAGAAGGAAGCACCAACTCCCTGGTTTCTCTAGCACCCACTAGAAGGAAGCAACAACTCCCTAATTGTTCCAGGACCTACTGGATTGAAGCACCAACTTCCAGTCACACAGGCACCAACCTGTATAACAAAGAACAACAGTTCTCCCTTGCACCACCCTGGCTTCTCTGGCTGCAACCAGATGGAAGCTACAACTCTGTGTGCTCAAGCACCCACTTGAACCTCTGAGGACATCAGTCCTCCCTAACACCTCCCTTCCACCCTAACATATAAATTTTTCTATATATAAATTTATCACAGTGATACAATATTTATCATTGGTTGACCAGGATTATCATTGTTCTGCTATGCTGCTATGCTCTCCTATATCAGTGTCTCTCTATCTTCATCTTCTTGCATTTTCTTATCTTCTATTTTTCTCTACAAGAGCACCTCAGCCTTCCTTTACTGTCTCATTGTCTTGTTGCACACCTGCCTTGCACTTTATGTGCCTCTACCTTTTATGCTCTGTGTGCCATGTCCATTCAATGCACCATTCCTCTCCTCTGTATTTCCGTTGCTGCACACTCCTCCTTCTACACTCCTTGATCACTCTGAACAACAGCAACCCTCATCTCTTCATTGTTCTGCATACTTATAGTCTCTGTGCATGCTATCTCGCCATGCTTCTGCATTCTTTTTCCATGTCGAGTGCTCTACCTCATCATCATGGCCACTCTTCAGCTTATCTGGCTATTTAACCCATGTGTCCATCATCACTAGGCATTATACTGAGATTCCTTAGCCTGTCTCACAGTTTAGACTCTTTGTTTTCTCTATCAAAGTCGAGTTGATCCTCTTTGTTGTAGTTACAGGCTTCAACACTCTTCCATCTATCAATCACCTCTAAGAATAGTCTTCATTCCACTGGAAGATGCCTTGAGCCTCTTCATCTTCTCTGGCGATCACACTGAGGCCTGTTTGATTCCTCTGGTAGAAGCCATCAGTCGTTTCTAGCAGTTACACTCTGAAGTGCAATAGTAGCCCTCCGATCATACTTAAATTCACCTGCACCGTTGGATTGGATCCGTAGGATCTTGCATTTATTTCGCATTTCGGCATTTTAGAATTTCGGCATTCTTGTGGTGAAGAGTCTCGATTCTCCATGTCCCAAACTTTGAAATGGAGCTTGTCTCTTCTAGCTCTTCTCTACAGCTCTTCGACAATGTGACCACCGGCGGTGACCAAGGCCTACACCAAAAAGGTGTTTTCACATTTCGCATTTCACATTTCATAATTTCGGGACTCCTTTGATGAAGAGTCTCAACTCTTGACTCTTCCAACTCCCGGTATATGAACCTCTGAAATAGAGTCGGATCAATGGTCCACACTCTTGATGATTCGATGGTCCAGATCTCTTCATGGTTTCGCATATTGCGATTTCAACATTCTTGATGTGAGAGTTCTTGACAACTCCAAGTCCCGGTATCCGAAACTCCAAAATGGATTCGGATCAACGACATTTAAACGTTTCGCATTTCGTCATTTCAGGACTTCTGTGGTGAAGAGTCTCGGTGCTTAACTCCTCCAACTCTCGGTATCCGAAGTTCCGAAATGGAGTCGGATCAAAGATCTGGTATTTCGTTGTTTCGCATTTCGGCGATTCAACATTTTGTCACTCCTGTGGTGAAGTGCTTCGACACTTCAACTCTCGGTATCCAGGACTCCGAAATGGAGTTATTTCCAGGTCTGCGAAGCTCTTTGTTGGTGTGCCTATTTTGGGATTTCAGCGTTTTGCATTTCGCAACTTCGGGACTCCTGTGTTGAAGAGTCTCAACTCTTGACTTCTCAATATCCTCGTATCTGAAACTCCGGTTGATGTGCTTGTTTCGAGATTTTGGCATTTCGCATTTCACAACTTTGGGACTCATGTGTTGAAGAGTCTCGACTCTTGACTTCTCAATCTCCTGGTATCTAAAACTCCGGTTGATGTGCCTGTTTCGGGATTTTGGCGTTTCGCATTTTGGCGATTTGGCATTTCCACACTCCTGTGATGAAGTGTTTCGACACTTCAACTCCCAGTATCCGCGACTCTGAAATGGAGTTATTTCCCGGTCTATGAAATTCTTTGTTGGTGTGCCTATTTCGAGTTTTGGGTTTTTGGGGTTTCGCATTTTGCGATTCCGGGACTCCTGATGATGAAGAGTCTTGACTCTTCCAACTCCCGGTATCTGAAACTATCCTCCTGCCTTCGGGATTTTGTAACCTCACTTCACCTTGCTCTTTAAAGAACGTGCAGGTTCTCCTGGATCCAACGCCGGTCGGACCTCGGGCTCAGATCTGACGTTCATCAGGAATTCTCAATGGGATCCAAAAATCAGTGTCACTTCTCCTCCCGGGATTTCGTTGTCCCTGTTTTTCCATCGTTGCATACTCTGATCTTTCCATCAATGACAAGCACTTCTGCCTGTAAACATGCCAACAATACCTTTTCAATCTGTAGTGATGAGGCGCAGCTCTGCTTGAAGGTACCAGTTGATAGGTGTCATGTCCAGTGTGTTGATGAATTTGTGTACCCACTTTTCTTGAGGAATGTCGCTCCAGGATTCCTCATAGATTCACACATGGTCCTTTGGGAAGCTTTGACCTGTGTACCAAACATCATAGCCTTCTACTTGTGCTGAGAACCGCATTGTCATCAAGGTACGAAACTGTACCCAGTCTATAATATTACTTTTGTGTGCCCCCCACCATCTTGTTGGGGTTTCTCTCAGGGCCTCATCCATTGCCAACGGTCTTTGTTTCATTGGTACACTCTCTTCAAAGTCTGACAAGAAGGTTTATAAAGGATTTAGACCATCAAAGGTGGGTAAGTTAATTACTGTTGTGTCGATCCAGCGAACTTCGCTGGTTAGTCTAGCACATATCCTTGTAGATACTTCATATATTTTATTCTTCCAATTCTCCAGTGTGTCTTCTGAGTCTAATGAGCATACGTTGTCACTTCACCAGCTTAAGTTTCCATCGATCATAGGATTAATGTAATCCTATTGTATGGTTGTTAATTTGTATATATTTTCCAATTCATATGCGTGGTCTTCTTCTCTGATAGGTTATGTGTATCACTGACATTCATCTGGATCTAAGGGTGCAATGACCCTAAGGCCATATCTTTCAAAATTCATATGTCTCTTCTTCAAATCAACCACAGTGGAATTATTGAAGGCCTAATCAATTCCTAACAGTGCATGGTAAGGGAAGTTGTCATCAACTATCTCAATTACCTCAAAATCTGCAAATGTTCTTACTCTATCAATGTCCACAGGGACATGTTCTAGTCTGCCAAAGGGGCTTACAGCCTGTTGATTATCCATCTTGAGCCTGATAGGGGAATAGATCAGCCTAGGTTTTCTCATTAGTGCCCAAGTTTGATTCTTCATGACATTGACCTCCAACCCTAAGTTGAGGACCACGTAGTCTATATCATATTCACCTATTTGAGAATTCAAATGTAATTCCTTATTTGTCCTTCTCTTCTTACCGATTTGATGTACTACCCTATTCATTAAGGGGTCTATATTTCCTAGCTCATATTGTCTGATTAAATTTTGTAGTTCTTGGACAACGCTCTCATCCTGAATCAACTTAACATAAGTATATAGAAATTCCATGAGTTTTCTTACCTATTTTCCTTCTATTGGTGAAGTAGACGGATCAAATGCCTGAGGCATTCCATACTCTCTTACTTCTGGTCTTGTATTTGATGAAGAACCTTGGTCTCCTTTGAAATCTTTTATTGCTTCCTCAAATATTTGTCTTTCTTTCTTTGCATCAAAGGTTTGGGTCTTCTCTGCATATTTCCTAATTCCTAAATCTTTTGTAGTCTTCCCTTGGGTCATTCTGTCATCTCCAGTAATAACGCCTCCTCTAGTAATAATAGCGACTCTAGGGTCATCTCAGTGAGGTTCATCTTTGATCAATTGTATCTGTGGGTTATATTGAGGTCCTCGTTTCTCCTGAAGTTTAGCCAGCAATGTTGGACATTCTTCAATAACATGCTCGAAGGAGTTGAAATAGCTACAAGTAGTGCAAGGGTTATGACAGTCCCTTGCCAAGTGTCCTGGTTGTGCACAGTTATAACAGATGATCTTTCCTTGGCCTCAAACCATACCTCCTCCTTGTTCTCTTCCTCTTCCTCTGAATCCACCATGAGGATTGAAGTTTCTTCTCCTAGAGAAGTTGTACTGTGTAGAGTTTCCTTCTTGTTGTACTTCACCTTTAATCTTGTATATATATCTTGGCCTTCATGCATGAGATCATAAGCCCTACAATCCTTATCATCATGTCCCATAGACTTACATAACGTGCAATACAAATTTGTGGGTGTCTGAACATATTTTTGCATGTAATAGCACTCACCAGTACGATGTCTATTTCGGCATACCTCGCACCAGGGTAAGGTGACTTGATTCAAAGGACTCGGAGCTCCAGAGGCCAAGTATTCATGGAATAGGAGACAGTGCTTCTTGTTATGGCCCTCTGATATGCATATAACACACTATATATATTCTCTTTTATCTTTTCCCTTGTCTTTCTTCATATATTCGACCTGCAAAGACAAACTAGTCAACTGACTCAAGATATGGCTCATACCTGAGTTGGATTCTCTCATAGGGGCTGATTCTAACTTCATGGCGATCTCTAGTGCCTCAACCTGCGAAGCAATATTTTGTTGCATCAAAGGAATGCTGATGTGTGGTAAGAGGGCAGCAATGAACCATTCCTTGTTCTACTCATATGGGATCTGAAAATTCAATTGGCATGTTAAGGTCTTGAATCTCTGATCGAACTCCCAAACAGGTTCGGCTACCTTCTGCTTGATCTCTTTCAACTTTGTAATGCATTGTGACTCCGATTTGGGTTTCTTGAATTCTGCAATCAATGCATTATTGATCTCATTCTGCGGCTTAGGCTGTGCAAGTCCTTGGACAAGCTTCATGTACCAACTTAGTGCGCGGTCCCTTAGGGTAGTGCTAAACTGGGTTCATTTGATAGCTTCGTCAGTGACATTTTTAATATTCCATACAGCTTCACAAATGAACCAGTGTTGATCAGGATCTTCATATCCATCTCCCCTAAATATAGGGAGTCTCATCTCATTTTCCATAGATATTTCTAGGTTTCCTGTTTGAGTATGTGGTGGAATACTAGTAATAGTACTTTGAACGGTCTGGTAACTTTGATTGTTTTGATTGCTTAACGTTATTGAACTAATAGGAGTATTAATAGTACTAAATTCAATATTATGTGCAGTTCTTGAGGTTTCTCGCTCATCTCGGCGAAGTTCTTCGGCTTCCTCTTCCTCTTCCCTAGTGGGTTCTGAATGCTCTTCATCAGTCAGGTCTACTTCTTCTCCACTGTAGAAACCCTCGTATCTGTGGTTCTGCTTGAACAGGTTCGCAAGATGAACTTCTATGAACACTCTCCCACTGCCCGTATGTCCAGCCTTTATGTCATTGTCGCTATCTGAATTCCCTAACATTATTTTTCCCAAATATGATCAATCTATTGTATCTTCATGATGTTTTTTTCATGCAATAGCATCTTGATTCTTAATTTTTTTACAATAAAAATTTTCCTCTCGGTCCCTTGAAGAAATATATCTCGGCTTGGCTGTATGACTCTACTCTATCAATAGTAAATGCAGTGATGCAGCCTCCAATGGTGCTATCAAACCAATGATCCACTACTCTCGACACGGCGTTATCAACTCTCTTGACCTTCTTGATCAACGTCGACATCCAGACTACATGAGGTCTAGGTATGACCTCGAACTGGGTATCTGCTAGCCTAGCTAACCACTCATATAGTTCTTGATGGATTCCTCCAAAGAATATCTCGTGTATATCAGTAAAAATATGTCTCTCCAACCAATCCTATGTGCTAAGATTATGGTTCTTTTTCTGGGATTTAGCGAAGTCCTTTTCTTGATCCTCTATCCACTTTTGAATCTATGTCTTTGATGGGAACCACCTTGACATTCCCTCACGAAGATTCATGTCCTGGCAACGGAACCATTTGTTGGCACAGGGGCAGACCCAGGGTTCAGCTCCAAGAGTTCACCAACAAGCCCTAACTACTGGCCCTTTCGGATACACCTGCGAAGCAGATACAGTCTCACCCGAAGCAGCTATGGGGGGGTTGCAGGACAGAAATGTCTACAACCAAGGGAAATATCAAGTGGATCCAATACTATAACAATACAGCATGCCTATATCACTTATCATCTTAGATATACTCCATACATCTTTCATATCTACCACACCAATTCAATAATAGTATATCAAGGCAAAATAACACAGCATCAATCACGCACACAAGAAAGATATATGTGGTTCACCCTCTCTCTAGGGCTACGTCCACAGAAATTTTCTTTATGATATATTAAGATGAAAGCATACAGTTCTGATCTACGCTCTTAACCAACAGATATTTTCTCTTCTCTCTATCTCTCCCATTTCTTCACACCCAGCTGCAGGACTTGATCTTCACACCCAGCTGAAGACCTTACAATACCAGAGGGCTCTTTACTCAGCACTCTCTCTCGTACGATAATAATCACTCTCATCAATAATACAACTAGATCAATACTAGCAACAATGACAACAACCCAAACTAGGTCCTCTCAACCTTTATATATACATTACAATAGTTCATTGACATCCTTAGGCCGAATCCTAGGTGTCAAAACCCTAGATACCAAAACCCTAGGTGTCTAAAACCCTAGGTCAACTTGACCCACGTTTTTAGGGCTTCGCCAGCCTGTCTTTCCTTTCTTCTCGCGCGATGCTCCAAAGAATCTAATGGTGGATTTTTCTTCTTCCTGAGTTGTCCACGATCCTTCTTCCTTTCTGACTTGTCATCCTTGATCTCCTCATCCAACGCCTTGCTTTCTTGGCCTTCACTCCGTATTTTCTGCTCTTTTGCTCACTTCGACCCAATAACAGTCACTGTGTCTTTCGCGTAGTTCTCTTTTTGCATTTTCTTCCTTGATCTTCGCTTTCTTCCATGACCAAGGGCCAACACCATCCTATCAGTTTCTTCCCTCCTTTCAAACTTGTATATCTCATTACCTGCCTATCGAATTTGATATATTTGCCCGTCATTACCACCGAGCTCGCAATATCCAAACATATCCTATCCTCTGCATGCGCGGTGTGCTACCTAGAGATGCTACTCAAGCTACATTGTTTCTCCCCCGCCTCCTCTAGAAGTTGATTTGGGTAATTTTAACCTAGTTTCCAAGACTATTACAGGGTATCCTTTCATCATATTTTTCTCAGTGTTTCATATCTGCACATATTCAGGGAGGGATTTCTATAGCCAGTTCTAGCTAGCTAGAAACCAGTCTGGTTTAAGGGAAATTCTTATAAAGGGGCAGCCTTGTCCTTTTGAGATTTGACCTTTTAATCCTCCTGGTTATCACCACTCCATAGCCCTAAAATATCCTATCCTAAACTATGGAGACTCCTCAGAGGAATAAGTCGCATAAGGGAGGTAAGGTGGTTAGAACTGAGCCTGTAGACATGCATCTATTCGAGGTAGAGCCCATGGCCAGAGAATTTTTTCAAAGGGTGGGATGCCTCTCTTTCTACCAAAATATGCAAAGAGATCACCTTGAGGTGACAAGGCAGATTTCCTTACATTTTGATGGCATGAAGACCAATGTAGGGGACCTAGAATTTGAGGTGTCTGAGACCTCTATTTCAGCTTCTACAGGAATCCCTATCACAGGTGAGATATGGTTTAAATCCATGGCCTTAGATGCAGCCTATGCCAAATATTTCCTTAAGCCTAAACATCAAGATAATAATCTGACTAAAGGTGTGCCAAGGAATCATCTGATTGAGCAGTTCGATGGGATATTGAGGATCATTCAAAGGTACTTTACATGTGAAGGGAGGTTCAATACATTATACCAGTACCATATAATTATTCGGCTACATTTTACTGACAAAATTGAAATGAACATTCCCTACTATTTGCTAAGGAGCATAGGCAACATGTCAGACAAGGTTCAATCCAAGTCTAAGGCTATGGATACTAGCATCTTTCACTCTGGATTGATTATAATGCTAGTTTCTAAAGATCTAGGTAAGAAGGATATCTCATGGGAACATTTCAGTATTGCTTCTCACTTTAAGTTTGATATATAAGATACTCCTCATTCGCAGATAGCAAGCCCTTTACCATCCACCAGTGTTGCTAAAGCAGGTACTAGAAAGAAGAGAAAGAGCAAAATTCATGTTCAAGATCAAAAGGCAAAGGCATCAGGAATCCTGATGAGATAGACAAAGTAATCCCTATGCAGCAGGAAGAGGAAACCATGAAAAATATTGTTGAGACTATTCACATCACTACTCCACCTGGCAGCCAGACGTTCAAAATACTAATCAGGCAACTCAGGGATGCTAGGAAGGAGGTCGGTCATTTGAAAGCATATGCCATGTCTGATAGAGTTAAAATGAAAGAAATCATGGGTGGCTACAACCACACTCTTGACCTAGCAAGGTTTGCAGCAAGAAAGGCCCAACCTCTCCATAGGCAGCTCAAAAACATTTATAGGCATAACAGAGACTTTCAGTCTCATAACAGAAGGCTCAAAGCAGAGTTGCAACATTTCCAAGATGAAATGGCTCAAAGGAACTTGCAGGTATTGGTTGAATATGTTATTGAAAGGAGAAACCAATAGCCAAGGAGAGCATATCTCCATTGAAGAAGCCTACCACTACTAAATGGTAGAAGCTTGTTGTGCCAAAGGGAGGTCCTCATTCTCCAAGAAGGAGTGTCAGGTTAATGAAGTAACTGGTGAAAGGTGTGCTCCATTTTTGAAGATGGTCCCTTTTTTCAAAGATAAACAATTGATGAAACACTACATCTGCCACCTATACAGCCTTCTAGTACTTACTGTTCAGAGTTTTGGGTTTTCACAAAGAATTAATCCCTTCAAGAGTAGTAGTGCAGACATTCTATAGCGTTATGGCGCTACGGAATAGTCTATTTTTTCTGTTCCACCAGTCTGCTACCTACAATGCTGCCAAATCTCCTAAGACTAATGGAATTGCTAACACCCGAGGTTGCTACCCATTCTGCACATGTTCAAGTGAAGGTGTTGCGAATTGTGATGGCGCTACCAAAAATTTGACAAGATATACAGGAGAGCGCTACCGAAATTCTGGCAGAAAATGAATTCTACACAGAGACACACCAGGATGGCGCTACCAAAATTCGCTACCGAAATTTTGGCAGAGACTAAATTTTGCACAGAAGACATGAAGGCTTGGCGCTACCTTTTCTACTTTCCTATTTTTGAGTTTGCGCTACAGTTTCTCATGAAATTTGGTAAATGTGCTACTCAGAGCGCTACCAAATGATGCTACCAACAGATACCAGGAATTAAGGAGAGTCGAGCTAGCATATTTATGAATAGTTGATGATGGGAAGAATTGCAGAGACAATAGCTGTCAGCGTGATAACATCCACATGCCCCTGAAGGACACTTGAAAAGAAAGGAGTTTCACACCAAAGGGGGATCAAGTCATTTCAAAGATTGGTTGGATCAGTGACCAACATTTTCCCATTTTATAGCTTAAGTTGTTAGTTAAGTTGTTAGATGAAATAACTTCTTAGAGATTTTCATGGGAAGAATGTCAGCTCACACCTCTAGATGTTGCCTCCTTTTTTGTTATAAATAGATAGATGAAATGCTTTAGAAGGTTCGAATGGTTGAACTAGGCTCCCTCATACTTTAATATTTTGATGAAGTTATTCTAAACTGGTTATGTACTTGATTTGAGACATCTTGGTTAATAGAAATCAACTTCTTATTCCAGCTTATTTGTTTTTGATGCTAAAGTGTTCATGATTTGAATGATTCACATGAATTGATGTGGTGATATTATGATGTATGTTTGATTATAATATTATTATGATGTTTCTTTAGTGTCCTTAAACTTTCAACTCAAGAAGATCTTGTGTTAAGAGTTTTTCTTCCTTAGGTTGTCTGCAAACCTGATGTTTATAGTAATCTATACATTCCTCTCACTGAAGTCTTCCCTTTGTTCACATTTACTCCCACTTACTGATTGAATTTAGCCAAGACCTTGATTTCCCGTGCATTCTAGCCCTGATTTCTGAGTTGGAACATTATCATCTTGAGTCTTATCCATTTTACCCCTCAAAAAAATATTTTACATTTACATATAAAATGATGGGTATTGGGCTTTCCCTCCATGCAATCTGAAGGTGATTCCTAGTGCTAACATTCTTGGCTTCATTTTCAGGGAACAATTTGAAGACATTTCCCTAGGATTGAACGACACAACTTACTAGTTCTGAAGGTGCATTAGAACTTAGTATCTTGAAGATTGCAGCTTGCACCTGGTGACTCCATTGTTTTAGCTCTAATGCCTAAAGGCAGACATACGAGATAAAATCCATAGCTACCTTTGGTTCCACCTAAGGCTGACCCAGAGAAGATCATCAAGAAGGGAAAATCTTCTCAAGAAAGTTTTTTTGTTGTTGATACAAGTGCTTCTGGTCAGTTGCATGATTCCACTCTTAATACTCCAATTTTTATATCAAGCGATCCTTCTTTACCTTTTGCTGAAGTATCTAAGAATGTTGATTTTCAAAAATTTCCTATTGAATACTCCCCTTTTGAAACTGATTTGAAAGAAAAAAGCTTTGAAATTCTTTCTTCCCCTAACATTGTAAAGTGGTTCAGTCTTGAGAGTCTTGAATATTTTCCTACTTTGGGCTTTGCTACCCCTCCTCCTGTTAAAATTCTTTCTACCAAAGAAAAGGAAACCTCGTCCCCTTTACAGACTTTACCATGTTCTTACAAGACTCAACCTTCTACTGTGAAAACTGAAATTTCCCCTTCATACATTATTTTTTCTCCTAAACTGCACACAGTTAAGTTCCCTTCTCCTCGTTATTCACCAAGATTTCAAAATCCAATGGCAGGTGCTAACCCCCCTGCAAATAGGATGGATTCCATAGTTGTTGCAAGATATGCCCCTCTTGTCTTACCTCAGCCAGTGAATGCTCTCCCTCCTGGAGATTATATAAAATACATGCCCAAATTCATGGAAGAAGAAGATATAAGTGTTGAAGAACATCATGTTGCCTTCTATATCTATGTAGACAATCAAAACATTGAAAATGAGGATGTGTGGATGAGAGTCTTCGTACAAATCCTTTTTGGTGAGGCTAGGAAGTGGTTTAGGGGTTTGTCCCCTGGATCCATTACTAGCATTGAGGCACTAGACGAGGCCTTTTTGAGGCACTGGGGGGACAAAAAGAACTTTTTGTACTATATCACCAAATTTGGATCCCTAAAAAGAAAAGAAGGAGAGTCTGTCTCTGACTTCTCTAAAAGATTCAACAAAATGTATAATAAGATTACTAATGAGATAAAACCCACAGAAACCTCTACAAAAATCACTTACGCCAGTGCCTTTGACCCCGAGTTTTTCCTTCTATTGAGAGAAATAAGATCATCCTCCTTAGCCCATATGCAAGATGAAACCTTGGAGGTAGAATCCAACATAGTGGCATCTGATAAAATCAGGGGAAAATATGATAAAGATGGGACAAAAAACAGAGCTGAAGCTTCAACCTATGACTCCCATAATGTTCATCCTCAAGTAGATGGGCTCACCAGATTAGTAAAATCCCTTTCTACTGAGATAGAGAAGTTAAAACTGGAAGGAAAGTAGACCTACAGAAATACTCAAAATACTGATAACAGAGGTAACTTCAAGAGACCAAATAATGTTCCCCAGATCCTTCGCAGAGATCCTAGAAACACAAAGAGAGATGATCAAAAGGTACAAACTCCTTTACAGAACAACCCGGTTGTTGATGAAGAAGGAGAGGAGGAAGAAGTTGATCCTGAGATTCATTGCTTAGGTGACACATCCCCATCCTCTCACTTGACTCAATCTGCTTATGAGAAATCCTTGATGGATATTCAAATAAATGAATTAAGTAAGGGAGAGAAAGAAAAACAAAGTCCTAATAGATATAATCTAAGATCCAAAAAGAATGAGGAAAAAACTTATGCTTCTAATCATCCTGCTCAAAAATAAAATTTTACCAAGGCTGTGACAATTAGCAGTCAGGAAAAAGACACTCAAAGTCCACAAGTTCTGGTCAGAAATCCTACTCCTGAAACCAAAGAGATCCTGAAGTCTTCATCTTCCTTCAGCTTTGAGAATGAGATCCAAAAAATCAAGATCCTTGTACCTTTTTTGGAATTGATAAAAAATGAAGAATTTAAAWAATATCTCTCCAAAATGTTACAGCCCAAAGCCTCTTCAAGTGCCACTGATTCAGTAAATMTGCAAGATGAAAAATGAGCAGTTATCTTGGGTCCATTGATATAATATAGATATGATTCATCCCCTCCTTTCTATACATCACTGAATATACATGATAAGGTGTTGCATAATTGTTTGATGGATTCAGGGGCATCCCATAATCTCATGTTGAAAACCGTTATGGATGAACTTGGGTTAAAAATCACAAATACCTACCATGACTTATATTCTTTTGACTCCAGGAAAGTGAAGTGTCTTGGGGTCATTAAGGATCTGGTTGTGACCTTATTTCAGCTTCACATGAAAGGCGTAGTCATGGATATCGTGGTGGCTGGTGTTCCCCCCAAGTTTGGCATGCTCTTGTCAAGATCTTGGATAAAAATACTTGGGGGAACCTTGCAGATGGATCTCTCATATGATACCATTCTCGTTTTTGGGGAGGGTAGAATAGAAGACTTTACAGGGAAGATCATTTGTCTTACATCATTAGTGATGAAGAAAACCCCCTTAATCATCATGTTTTTCTCTCTTGATACTGACTTGGGATCTAGCATTTTGCATCTCACTGATGCTCCTGAAACTCCTCTTGAAATCAGAAAACAGTTTGTTGCCTTTTGTGAGGAGCCTCCTCTAACCACCTCTGTTTGGAAGATTTTCTTTGATGGAGCCTCTTCTAAGGAAGGTGTTGGTGTTGGAGTGGTCTTTGTCTCACCATCTCAGGAGACTATATCTTTGTCATACAAACTAGAATTTGAAACTACTAATAATGTGGTAGAGTATGAAGCTCTTATCTTGGGATTGAGGGCTGCTAAAGAAATGGAGATAGAAGAGCTATCAGTATTTGGGGATGCTGAATTGATAGTCCATCAGATAAAAAATCTTTACCAAACGAAGCATCCTAGGCTTAGATCTTACAAAAATGAAGTGTGGGACTTGGTGAACATTTTTTTCTCAACTTTTAACATCTCATTTATTCCTAGAGAAGAGAATACCATGGATGATTCTTTGGTTGTATCAGCAAGCAATTTCAGAGTCCCCTTACCACCTAAACTCAAGTATGATGTAGAATTCAAGTGCAGGCCTTCTATACCGGACAATTTCAAATATTGGAAGGTTTTTGAAGATGATCTTGAACTTAAAAAATTCATCGAGACTGTTGATGAGTTTTTTGCATTACACATTGATCAGGATCATGATGCTGAAATTAATCCTCATGCTAATGTTTTCTTTAATAAAATTTCTAATCATCATATTGTGCAGCTACCTAGCAACCACATTCCAAAAGGACTAGTTCCTTTGGAAATATTATTTGACGGAAATGATGTGGCAGTAAAGGGGAAAGTGTCCATTGATGATGCTGATATAACCGAATGCAATGTGGGTACATAAAAGGATCCAAAATATGTCAAGTTATCAAGCAGCCTATCAAGAGAGCAGAGGGCATAATATATTGAGTTGTTAAAGGAATTTGCTTATGTATTCACTTGGACTTATGAAGATCTCAAAACTTATGACACAAGCATTATAGAGCACAAGATCCCATTAAAGGAAGAGACCAAACCCTTCAGGAAAAAGTTGAGGCAAATAAATCCTATGTTGCTACTTGTCATGGAGAAAGAGGTAAAAAAGATTTTAGATGCTAAAATTATTATTCCTTTGAGGTATTCTGAATGGGTGGCCAACTTGGTCCCAGTGAGGAAAAAGAATGGATAAATCAGACTTTGTGTCGATTTCTAGAATCTGAACAGAAGTTCTAAAAAGGATAATTACCCTTTGCCCAAGATGGAGCACATATTACAGAGGGTGACAGGTGCGGCCAAGATGTCCATGATTGATGGTTTTTCTGGTTACAATCAGATCTTTGTTTTTCCAGAGAATATAGAGAAGACAACATTTACCACTCCTTGGGGTACATTTATGTACACTAAGATGCCATTTGGTTTGATGAACACAGGGGCGACCTTTCAACGAGCTATGGACATAGCATTTATTGGAGAGAAGGACAAGTTTGTTGTTATATTTTTAGATGGCATAGCAATGTTCTCTCAATCTAATAAAGAGCACTATGATCATTTAAAAAAGGTTTTCTTGAAATGCAGAAAATTTGGTCTCTCTTTGAATCCAAAAAAATCATCGTTTGCCATGAAGGAGGCAAAATTATTGGAGCATATTGTGTCAGTTGAAGGGGTAAGAATTGATTCCAGTAGGGTCGAAGCTATCCAAACCTTGTCACTTCCTAGATCCAAAAAGGAGGTTCAATCCTTTTTGGGAAAAAATAATTTTTTGAGAAGGTTTGTTTCAAATTTTGCTGAGTTGGTCAAATATATCACAGCCATGTTGAGAAAAGGTAATGAAATCAAATGGACTGTTGAGTCCCATAATTCTTTTGATTATATAAAGAAAGCCTTGACTGAAGCCATGTTCCTTATTAGCCCAAACTACTCCAAGTATTTTCTTATTTTTTCTTTCGCTTCATTTGATACAGTAGCAGTTGTTTTATTGCAGAAGAACGCTGAAGGCTTAGAGCAACCCATTTCTTTTTTCAACAGGGCATTAAGAGATGTTGAATTAAAATATGACATCATGGATAAGTAGGCTTATGCATTGGTTAAATCTCTCAAGTATTTTAGAGTTTATGTGCTTCATTCAAGAGTCATTGCTTATGTCCCATCAGCTTTTGTAAAGGAAATTCTTATTCAGCCCGATATAGATGGAAAAAGGAGCAAGTCAATTGCTAAAATCCTTGAATTTGATATTGAGATTAATCCTATCAAATTGGTTAAAGGCCAAGGTTTAGCCAAGCTATTGGCTTAATCAAATTTCTCAGCCTTGGGGGTAAATTTCATCAAAACATGCTAATAAAATCAACAGGCTGAATTGACTGACAAAGGTTCTTAAGTCACCCCTACATTGGAAGATTGCAGCCAGTACAAGGACATTATATTTTTCCTATAGAAACTACAGCCTCCAGATGGTATGGAAAAGAACAAGGTGAGGGCCTTAAAACTCAAATCAATCAAATATTTCCTTATTGATCAAGTATTGTATTGGAAAGACCCATTGGGATTACTTTTGAGATGCCTAGCCCCACAAAAATCCCAAAAGATTATGTCTGATTTTCATGAAAGTTTATGTGGGGGGCATCATTTTTGGAGAACCATAGCATACAATATTATCAAGGTTGGGTACTTCCGGCCTAGTATATTCACCGATGTTTGTGCCAAGATCAAAGCATGTGTTAAGTGTCAGAAATTCTTTGGAAAACAGCAGCTCAAGTCTTTGCCATTAAAACCTGTGGCAACTTCGAGACCCTTTCAGCAGTGGGGCCTAGATTTTATTGGGGAAATTTGTCTTGCTTCTAGTGGTCAACATAGATGGATCTTGACTTCTACTAATTACTTTACTAAGTGGATAGAATCTATCCCTACAAGGAATTCTTCCCACAAAGTGATCATTGGTTTCCTTGAGGACATTATGGCAAGGTTTGGGTGTCCGAACAGAATTGTTACTAATAATGATGCATATTTCAAGGTTGAACCATTGATTTAGTTATGCGAACAATTTGGTATCACATTGGTTCACTCTACCCCTTACTACCCCCAAGGGAATAGGCTTGCAAAGTCCTCTAACAAAATCCTTATAAAGATAATTAAAAAGTTGTTAGAGGACAACAAAAAAACATGGTACTCAAAACCTAAGTTTGCTTTGTGGGGTGACAGAGTGACAACAAAGAGGTCCCTGGGCCTTTCTCCTTTCTAGCTGGTGTATGGAGTTGAGACCATTTTTCCTTCTCATCTTGCCTTGCTGGTGGAAAAATTCTTCCAATATTACCAAGGGGAGACAGATCATATGATCAGAAGGATTCAGAAGTTGGTTGAAGTGCAGCAGACTCGGGAGCAGCTTATAGATAAAACACATGATCATCAACAGAAGATAAAACAGACATTTAACAAGAAAGTGAATAAAGAGGATTTTCAACTGGGAGATCTGGTGCTCAAGTGGGATGCACCAAAGCAAGATAAAGTCAATCACGGTAAATTTGAAGCTCTATGGATCGGTCCCTTCAAAATTTTGGAGGTATTCTCTAATAACACTTTCAAGTTGCAGAATATGGAGGATGAAGAAGTTTTTGGTGGCCCTGTCAATGGGAATTCTCTGAAAAAGTACTTTGCTTGAGCCATGAGTGGTTTTTCATGCCATTGTAAATATCATATTTATTTTTTATTTTTTTTAATAACTGACCCTGTAGCCCTAGGATAAGGCACTGTATTCACTCATTCTTAGCAACCCGCAGGGGGCATGTCATCCCCTGTGGAGCCAATGTTATCACACTAAGTTGCCTTGGGTATTTAGCCCTTAGTTTCATCTTTTCCTAAGCCCTTAGATTTTAATTTTTAATTTGTCCCCTTTTAAAAGTGTGTTTGTTTAGTCCCCCTTGATAAATAAAGTGTTGAGTCATGACTTATGTTTTGATCCTCATACAAATTTTGGACTTAGGACCGTTTTGTTCATGACTTGTCACTAGGATCGACTCACCCCATGAACATCTTGATTTGACATGCCATTTTCCTCACTCATACCCTCATAGGCCTACCTTATTGTCCTTTTGCTTACTATCCAATCATTTTTTGAAATGAAGCGCTACCAACTCATTGGGAGTTTCCGTAGCACACTTCATGTCCATCATTTTCTACCATGATTTATGATTACAATGCTAATGTCATCTCTTCCCTGTTTTCAGTGCCAGGGGTGGTTAAAATATGCTTTCAAGATCTCATATTTATGAGATCTGATAATGGTTTTTGAATTTTAAAAAAAACTCAAATTGTTGCACTGCACAAATTACCACTTCCGACCAGTTCGCAGTAGCGCTACCAGATCCGATGCTGAGGTGGATTTAGAGGTCGAGTTGCTCATGAATTCTTCCTGAGATCTTGCTGAGGCCTCGAACTGACTTTATTCCACAGGTATTCTATGTTTTCTTCCTCTGCACATCAATTTCAAGGATAATTAGCGCTCAGAATTTTGGTTATCGGGCCTGCATAGTTGGAGGAGATATTTCCTCATGCCATCCTATCATTTTCTTCCCTCCTTTCAAACCTATAGATCTCATTACCTACCTATCAAATTTGATATATATTCCCATCATTACCATTGATCTCACAGTATCCAAACATATCCTATCTTCTTCATGCGTGGTGTGTTACCTAGAGACGCTACTCAAGCTACAATGTTTCTCCCCCGCGTCATCTGACAGTTGAGTTGGGTAATTTTAACCCAGTTTCCAAGACTATTACACGGTATCCTTTCATCATATTTTTCTCAGTGTTTCATATCTGCACATATTCAGGAAGGGATTTATATAGCCAGTTCTAGCTAGCTACCAACCAGTCTGGTTTAAGGGAAATTCTTGTAAAGGGGCAGCCTTGTCCTTTTGATCTTTGACTTTTTAATCCTCCTAGTTATCACCACTCCATAGCCCTAAAATATCCTATCCTAAACTATGGAGACTCCTCAGATGAATAAGTCACACAAGGGAGGTAAAGTGGTTAGAACTGAGCCTGTAGACATGCATCTATTTGAGGCATAGCCCATGGCCAAATAAGTTTTTCAAAGGGTGGGATGCCTCTCTTTCTGCCAAAATATGAAAAGAGGTCATCCCGAGGTGACAAGGTAGTTTGCCTTACATTTTGATGGCCTAAAGACCAAGGTAGGGGACCTATAATTTGAGGTGTCTAAGACCTATATTTCAGCTACTACAGGAATCCCTATCACAGATGAGAGATGTTTTAAATCCATGGCCTTAGATGCAGCCTATGCAAAATATTTCCTTAAGCCTGAACATCAAGCTGATATTCTGACTAAAGGTGTGCCAAGGAATCATTTGATTGAGCAGTTCGACAGGATATTGAGGATCATTCAGAGGTACTTTACATGTGAAGGGAGGTCCAATACACTATAGAAGTACCATATAAGGCTTCTACTACATTTTACTGGAAAAATTGAAATGAACATTCCCTACTATTTGCTAAGGAGCATAGGCAAGATGTCAGACAAGGTTCAATCCAAGTCTAAGGTTGTGGATACTATCATATTTCACTCTGGATTGATTATAATGTTGGTTTCTGAAGAGCTTGGTAAGAAGTATATCTCATGGGAACATTTAGTTATTGCTTCTCACTTTAAGTTTGATATAGCAGCTACTCCTCAGTCACAGATAGAAAGCCCTTTACCATCCACCAGTGTTGTTAAAGAAGGTACTAGCAAGAAGAGAAAGAGCATATTTCATGTTCAAAATCAAAAGGCAAAGGCATCAAGAAGCCTAATGAGATAGACAAAGTAATCCCTATGCAGCAGGAAGAGGAAACCATGAAAAATCTTGTTGAGACTGTTCACATCACTACTCCACCTGGAAGCCAAAAGTTCAAAAGACTAAATAGGCAACTCAAGGATGCTAGGAAGGAGTTGGCTCATTTGAAAGAAGATGCCATGTCTGACAGAGTTAAGATGAAAGAAATCATGGATGGCTATAGCCACACTCTTTACCTAGCAAGGTTTACAGCAAGAAAGGCCCAGCCTCTCAATAGGCATCTCAAAAATCTTTATAGGTAGAACAGAGACTTTTAGTCTCATAACAGAAGGCTCAAAGCAGAGTTGCAACATTTCCAAGATGAAATGGCTCAAAGGAACTTGCAGGTATTGGTTGAAGTTGTTATTGAAAAGGAGAAACCAGTAGCCAAGGAGAGAATAGCTCCATTAAATAATCCTACCACTGCTAAAGGGAAGAAGCATGTTGTGCCAAAGGGAGGTCCTCCTTCTCCAAGAAGGAGTGTCAGGTTAATGAAGTAACTAGTGAAAGGTGAGCTCCATTTTTTAAGATGGTCCATTTTTGCAAAGATAAACAATTGATGAAACACTACATCTCCCACCTATACAGCCTTCTAGTACTTACTGTTCAAAGTTTTGGGTTTTCACAAATAATTAATCCCTTCAAGAGTAGTAGCACAGACATTCCATAGCGCTATGGTGCTACAGAATAGTCTATTTTTTATGTTCCACCAGTATTCTACCTACAACGTTTCCAAATTGCCTAGAACTGATGGTGCTGCTAATACCCGAGGTTGCTACCCATTCTGCACATGTTCAAGTGAAGGTGCTGTGAATTGTGATGGCACTACCGAAATTTTGATAGAATATATAGGAGGGCGCTATCGAAATTCTGGCAGAAAACGAATTCTACACAGAGACACACCAAGATGGCTCTACCAAAATTCGCTACCAAAATTTTGGCAGAGACTGAATTTTGCACAGAAGACACGAAGGCTTGGCGCTACCTTTTCTACTTGCCTATTTTTGAGTTTTCGCTACAGTTTCTCATGGAATTTGGTAAAGGCGCTACAAAGAGCGCTACTCAGAGTGCTACCAAATGATGCTACCAACAGATACCAGGAATCAACAAGAGTCGAGCTAGCATATTTATAAATAAATGATGATGGGAAGAATTGCAGAGACAGCAGTTGTCAGCATGATAACATCCACATGCCCCTGAAGGACACTTGGCAAGCAAGGAGTTGCGCACCAAAGGGGGATCAAGTCATTTCAAATATTGGTTGGATCAATGAACAACATTTTCCCATTTTATAGATTAAGTTGTTAATTAAGTTGTTAGATGAAATAACTTCTTAGAGATTTTCATGGGAAGAAGGCCAGCTCGCACCTCCAGTTGTTGCCTCCTTTTTTGTTATAAATGGATAGATGAAATGCTTTAGTAGGTTTGAATGGTTGATCTAGGCTCCCTCATACTATAATATTTTGATGAAGTTTCTATGAATTGGTTATGTACTTGATTTGAGACATCTTGGTTAATAGAAATCAGCGTCTTATTCCAGCTTATTTGTTTCTGATGCTAAAGTGTTCATGCTTTGAATGATTCACATGAATTGTAGTGGTTATATTATGATGTATGTTTGATTATAATATTATTATGATGTTTATTTAGTGTCCTTAAACTTTGAACTCAAGAAGATCTTGTGTTAAGAGTTTTTCTTCCTTAGGTTGTCTGCAGACCTGATGTTTACAGCAATATCTACATTCCTCTCACTGAATTCTTCCCTATGTTCACATTTACTGCCACTTACTGATTGAATTTATCCAATACCTTGATTTCTCGTGCATGCTAGCCCTGATTTATGAGTTGGAACATTATCATCTTGAGTCTTATCCATTTAACCCCTCAAAAAATGCTTTTAAATTTACATATAACCTGATGGGTATTGGGCTTTCCCTCCATGCAATCTAAAGGTGATTCCTAGTGCTAACAAGTTTCACATGGGGTTGTAGGTTCTACACTGACGGTGATATGGATTGGAGTTCTGACTTCTATCCCTAACCCTGAACCTCTCGTTTTCCTTTCATATGTTACATGCAGGATTTCCTCAATCTGCTCCACAACCTAGAAATCATCTACCACTTCTTCATTGCTTTCCAATCCCTCTCTATCGGCTATGGATTTATTCTTGTTATTAATTTTATATTGGTGGGGTATTCCATTGTGCGTCTTTCCATCTTTTTCCATTATCTACTTTATCCGGTCTTCTTCCATCATGATTGGGTCCATGGCCTCCTTATTCTTTCCTTTATCCATCTCCTATTCCATATCTCAACCTCATTTCATTGCTTTCCCCCTTCCCCCATGCACGCAGGGAAGTTTAGTTGTCTGATTCCATGGTAATCACACCATTGTCATACAATAAAATCTCGATTGAAGTATACAACAATCTGATGTACCTACTTCTAGGTCCCTTGAGAAATTCCTGCTCTACCGCAGTGTAGGACTTTGCGGTATCTACTGCAAATTCGATGATAAATCCTGCAACAATATTGTCTAACCATCAATCTACTACAAACATAAATTTGTTATTAACTTGTTGTAACTACGCGATCTCCATAGGATTCCACTCTAGCTATATAATTTGATTTGTAGGGTGGTTGTCCTTTAACCTCAATAACTACTCCTGCAACAAATGCGGGAAATCGTAGAAAAATACTTCATGCAAGTCGCTAAGTACGTATTTGTCAAGATATTTTCATGGTGTTAACTTAGGGTTTTTTATGTCCTTCTACGCAAACTCAAGTTCCTTTGTTTTCAACCATATTTATATATCCTCCTTCATTGGATCCCATGGCATGAACATTCCCTTCTATACTTTCATCCTCTGTGTGTTTCTTTCACGGATCTCATCCACACAATCCTATGCAGTTCCAGCCTAAAACGGAACCATTTTTTGTCTCTTCTTTCCTTTACTTCTTCTTGGGATGACCCGGGTTTGGATCTTAATAGGTTTCCAACAAAACCCTCAAAAAATATCGACCCTCCTGGTAATCCAAAAGGCAACGTTGTGCATAGGTTGCACAATGCAGTCTCACCCGAGATAGATTTTATGGGTGATTACAATACCCAAGTGTTTTCATTCTAGGAATGAGTGGGGATCTTTGATTTTGTTATTTCTTCTTTATGCATGATCCTTGTTAATTATTCATTTACTTATATGATTTATTCATCTTTAAACATATGCATGCATGTTGATATAGCTACTTTAACCATTCATTCATAAGATAATGATCAAAATAAGGTAAACATTAATTAACAATCACACAGAACACAAGCTTTATCGTATTTCACCCCCTCCTGCGGCTACGTCCACAAAGATCTAGCTTCTCTACTCTTTTATTTATTCTTCTACAAAATCTTGTGTTGCGTGCATTACATCTTCAGTCATATAATCAAGATTGAGGGTATGAACCCTCTGTGAGGTGGACTAAATCACACTAGGCTCCTCGGCCTGTGACCTAACCCTCAGAAATACCTTACTCGACTCTTCTACAGGACTTATTATCCTCAATAGCTTAAAAAACTCATAATAATCCACTCTCTCTGTTATGATATATTCTCACTTATCATCTCTTAACTGATATCTCTCTTCATTGATATCTATCTATCTATCGTAGACGTCATAGGTCCTTATTTATACTACTTTTATGGATTATAGCCATTACAATCTTGCCAAAAACCCTAACCATATCATGGTTAGTCTTGTCTCCCTGCACGCCACGTTGCTTTTTCTCATGTATTTTTCTTTTCCTTCTTTTTCTCCATGTTTCTTTCTTGTCACTTGTTGCACGCGCTCCAAAATTAGGTCTTCCTTTCCAAAAATAGGTATTTCCCATAATAGATACTTTCTCCCAAAAATAGGCCTGCACCCAAAATAGACTTCCTTCTCAAAATAGGCATGTGCCCAACACACTCATTGGAAGCAACAACTTCCCAATTCTCCAGGTACAACTGGAAGGAGGCTACGACCCCCTATTTATAGGCTCCAACCTAAAGGAAGCTATGTTTCCCTGAATTATCTGTCTCCAACCATAAGGAGGCTACATCCCCCTGATTCTCAAGCTCCAACCTAAAGGAAGTTCCAACTCCATGTATTCTCCAATACCAACCGGAAGGAAGCTACAACCCCCTTTCCTTTCCCTATCCTACTTCCCTAAAATATAAGTGTATACCACATTGTCACTACCACAATCACTGCCACTGTCACATCAACTTGTCACTACCAATGTCACATCAACTGGTAACCTATCATTGTCACTATCACATCAACCTATAATAGTCACTATACCAACAACCTGTAACTTATCATCAACATATGCTATACCAAAAATTGTACCATACCATGCATCAATTGTGTACCAACAAATGTAGTATAACATGCATCAATCATGTACCATAATATATGCCAAATTTAGATACCATAACATCAATGATGAGTAGCTAATCATGTATCCAATCATGTACCATGTACTAGAGAATCAAGCATATATAAAACTAGTACCATATACCATAGCATCAATCATGTATAGACCTATACCATATCTTCAGTGAAGTTCCTCAAAGAACCAAAGCATGTGCCACCATGTATCAAGTGTATACCTCAACCATACATCCACATTTCAAAGATATGTCTCTAATAATGAACCATAACAGTCATGTCATAAACATATACAAGAGTATACCTCAATCAACCATGTATCCAAGATGTACCTCAATCATGTTCCAAGCCAAACATGCCTCAAGCATGTACCATATCACAACCAAGTATAATCTTCAAAACAAGCACATAAGCATACATATACCTCTGTAGCTTACCTGATACGTAGTAGTGTTGACATGTAACATTTCCTATGACCTCATGGACAGGGTACAATCAGTTTCCCCAAAATATGTCTTGTCCTCACGAGACTAAGACATGATTCCATGTGGGGCCTCACATGATAGGCATTGTGCAACCCACAGGGATGCCTTGCGAGACACTAGTTGTCTAACCTATAGGGATCAACCACTTAGCGGTTTTACAAAAAAACCTATCTCTTCTCTGTAATCCCGAAACTCCCACACTTCTCACTTGTCACTACCTCATATTTTGTCATCACAAACTTTCCAAATAGATCACTAGATCACTAGAAGATGTTCAATAGAATAAGTGAGTGAATGTACTTGTGAATGACTCCTTGAGGTGTCTTTATACTTTTCTTGGGTAACCTATTTCCTTAACTTAAGGGCATATTGACTTTCTTGTTACAACCACTTTACCCATTCATTAAATACTTGTAACCAACTAGGGGCTTCTTGACCATTCTTCGAGGATTCTAACTTCACAAGGAAATAACTCCTCAACCTTGAGGAACCACATGGCATACCACCTATCATCGGAAATGGCATGATGAGGACTATTGATCCATGTGGGAGTTACCTTCATTTACACCATCGTTCATGACCTTTTTTCTTGATAAAATACGGGTTTCATAACCATACCTTTGGGGCTACCGGACTTCTTCAAGGGTTGACATCAATGACAATGAATATTTCAACAACATAATCATCCTTTGAGGCTTTGTAAGGACCTATATTTATTTTTTATCACATGTTCACTTCTTGTATAATCTTTACAATCTATTGCTTTATGACCAAAATTCTTGCAAGAAAAACAATAACCAAGAAAGAGATGTTGGTACTAGTTGGTGAAAGGCCTTATTGGTGGAACAAATCTTTTGGACTCATTCTTGTTGTTCTTATGAAAATAATCAGGAATATGTTGGTCAACATTTCCTTTCCTACTACTGCTTTCATTATTGATAGATCCTTTGAGAATATTAGCATAGCTTTTAGGATTTTCTTCAAGATTATTTTGATTCTCATCATAGCCAATGTCGTTCTTTATGAATGGTGACCTTTTGCAACTAAGGATATCATTTAAATTTTAATTTATCTTTTCAAACTTCAATTGAATATTTGAATTCTTTACTTTCTCCTTTAATGAGACAACTTCAAAAGCTAACTTCTCACATGTTTCTTCCTTTTCTTTGATTTTACTTTTCACTACTTCTTCTATTCCTTTTGCTTCTTCTAATTGAATCTTCAGGCTGATAATTATTTTCTCTGTTTATTCAATATCATGATCCTTCTTTTCATGTTTATGAAATGTCTCCTTCAACTTTATATTATTTTTTCTAATACTTTCTATTTCTTTTAGGTCACTAGCAACTTCTACTTCAAGATCTTCTTATTTTGAATCTAGATTTTATTTATGATCAACGGGCTTTGTTTCCATGGTTATGGAGAGAGATTCTTCTTCATCATAACTATATTCCCTTTTTATATATGGAAACTTAGCATAAAAATGTCCTATTCTACCACAAGTAAATCATTTGATGGGTGGATTACCTTTGTATTTTCTAGGTCCACCTTTTATCTTTCTCACAAATTATGCTTCTTCTATCTCTAATTCACAGCTGGAACAATCACCAGATATCTCTTCATAAATATTTTGTAGCTTGTCCCAAATATTTTTAGTTTATGTACACTTCATTGCCTTGACAATATCATAATCTAATAGGCCACTCAATATTACATCTATTGATTTTTCAATGTTTTCACTTGACTCCTTCCCAACATCATCTGTATAGCCTGTTTTGATTGATTCCCAAATATCAAACCAATGGGTCTTCAAGTATGTCCTCATTCTTATACTCCATGATCCATAGTTTTTTCTATCAAAAAAATGAGCTATGTTTATAGGGAGACCTTCTTTACAATCCATATGTTCTCAATATCTTCCTTGTAGTGGTTAAACTATTTCTGAAGGAACGTGCTCAAATACTAATTGTTGAAATTATGCTTATACTGAGGGGGGGGTGTGAATTAGTATAAGATAATTTTTATTTTATTTAACTATTCACCAATCATTAATTATCTAAGAAATAATAATGACATATAAACTCAAACCAAAATGCACAGAGTTAACTTGGAAACCCAATCAGGAGAAAAACATAAAACTTATATTTATAAAAGTTTGTAGGCAGCAACCCACTATTACAAATATTGTAGGCACCAACCTATTGGAGACACCAATGTCCTTAACTAGGAACCAACTTAATAATATGTAGGCAAAAACCTACTAAATACACTAATATCCTCAATTGAGAACCAACTCAGCAACACCTATAGGCGCCAACCTATTGTTTCAATATTTGCAAGTGCCAACCTGCTGGAGACACCAATCCCCTCACCTAAGAACCAACTCAAAAATATATGTGTATACACCAATTCAATATATTCATACACATATTACTTCTTACTTAACATGCATTCTTCATACTTAGACAGAGCTTCAAACCCTAGTCACATTTATCCTTCATACCCTAGTGAGCCTCATAGCATCATTCCTAGAGTATGATCCCAGACTGTAGCATCACAATCTCAAAATAACATAAATTATAGCATCACAACCTCAAAATAACACACATTTCAAAATCATAGACCTTCAATCCTTCATAGCGCAACTTAAGAACAATAAAATCCCAAGACTCCTCTTGCACACCTTTAGACTCCAAAAATACACCCCAACTCCTTTAGCACACACCAAACCACTTATGCACACCCAAGACTTGATCTCTTTCTTGGTTTCACTAAAAATTCACACATATATCCTTTATTTATAGTATTTTTGTCCTCACTTTCAGGGCCGACCTATAAAGACTGGTTGAGTCGACCTAAATTTTATGTTTGGGTTGTCAAACGGAAAACTTCATATATCCTCATTCCTAAGGAGTTATAGGGAATTCCATATATCATTGCAAAGGTATCAAAATAATATTTCCAAACATATAACCTATTATCCCATTTGAGATACATATCTAGGGTAAACAATACTTCAAAGACAGGGTATCCAAACTGAGCATCAATAATCCAAAAACAATGTTTCCAACAATCTTCATCTTGCAATCTTTATCTTGGACATATGTAGTCTCCCCCTATCTTTGACATCAATGGAAAAAATATTTATAGAAGGTTTTCATTCATTCTGCAAACCCATTTCATCTATATTATTTGCATATATAATGGCATCCTCTATTCCCTTTTCGTGGTATTTTATTACTCTATCCTTGGAGATGATTGCATCATATTTATCGTGTACATCTTCTAGATGGAGTTCAACTTATTCAAGTATGTTATAGAGACCTTATTGAATCTTGTCTTCCTTCTCCTTTTGAAGTTGCAATGTGACCCCATTTATCAAATTTTGATTTCCTTATTCAATTTTGAATTCCATTTATAATTNTACCTCGTCAATATTTATAGATTTCTCAACCTTCTTATAAATTTCCTCTTCAAGTCTTTTGGTAGTCTCTTCATCCAAGATCCTTGTTTTGTCTTGATTTTGAAAATGCTTATTTTCTTCTTTCAATATCTTGACCTCATCTAGTAGTTTTTTATTATGGCTTCATAATCTATTTATTTCTTCAAAAAAAAAATCAGGTCTTCCCTTGACTTGTCCTTTTCCCACATCCTTTTCCTACTCTTTCCCTGTTTGAATTTTTGAACCTCATTAATGAATGATTTATTAAGGGATTGCATCTTGGTGAACTCATCATTTTTCTTTATAACATAGTTGCTTAAATATTCATTATATTTAAGCAATTTAGAAACTTTTTATTTGTCTTCAATTAACTCGTCTTGAATTTTATGCATCTCCTCCGTATTTTTATCCTTGGTCCATTTATTTGAGAACAATTTTTCAAATACTTCTCATGTGGTGTTTAGTTTAGTATTGATCCGGATTATTTTTGGCACGAAACGAGAGCGGAGATATAATAAATAAATGTACAAAGATGTATCGGATATCCAACAATTTAACATAAATATATCAGATATGCAACCATAAATACAGAGATACAATAATACACAATTTCTATTAATGAGCGAAAATGTACAAAGACTATAAAAATACAGAGTGAAAGACTCGCTAGAATGGTGTCAGCTTATCTCTAAGAAGAGATGTGATGGCTCCTCGCATTATCAATAAGATGCTTTACAATGAGGCTCTACAGGCCTTTTTAACATAAATAAAATCCAAAACCCTAACCTCGGAAGATGAAAAGCCAACAATTTTGTGGACCCCGTTTTGGGTAGTTTGGTGTATCAACTTCCCAGGGGCGTAACTTTGGCATATGATCTTAGTTTGGGGTGCATGATGGCTCGCTGGAAAGGTCTATCCAAGGACTACACATGTTGTAGTCAAAATTTGACGTGATTTACAATTTGATTGTGGAGAGCCCTAAAAACGTTGTTTAGTGCCTCAAAACGGCCCCGGAAGTTTGGCACTCGAAAACTAGGAACAAAACTGCCAAACTAAAACTGCCAAAATGAGCCAGTTGGAATGGTGGGTGTCCACTGATATCCACCTAG
>ML803200.1:79141-89569 GCA_009831015.1 Picea engelmannii | reverse complement strand
ACCCACGTATATACATGGTTCACCTTCTTGATAATGCATATATATGTGATTCACCTCACCTGTGACCTACATATATACACAATTCATCTCACCTACGACATGTGTATATACATGATTCATCACACCTGTGACCTGCATATATACGCAATTCATCACACCTATGACATGCATATATACGTGATTTGTCCCACTGCAAATTGTGTATCGTATGAAAATTTTTCTCCACACATGTGACCTTCTTTGCTTCTCTCTCCTAGGCCATATTTTCCACCTTGCAGACTTTCCCTTTACTAAGATCACCAAGCTTCCTAGCACAAGTGTAGACTCACTTATGCTAGCTCCATCATGTCTCTACACTATCTACATGATCTCCATAACATGAAATGTCACAATGACCTCTTTCCTTTCTATAAAATCCTTAGGGGTCACCATAGAATCCCCTTAACAAGTCAACATCGAATTAGGATTTCCTTGTGGGTGTGAAGCCCCAACACAAGCCCATAAATTCCATCATCAAACCCATGAATTCCCCACTCAAATCCAAGGGGTTTTTCACCAAATTGAAAGTGTGATGTGGTTCCCATTGTAATATGCCAGATATAAAAAGGATGCAGAACATAAATAAAATGCTAGAAATGGAAAAATAACAGCAATATAACCAGAATAATCACCACAATAACACTGAAATGATATAAGAATAACAGCAAAAATAACACTTTGATTCTGAGAGCAATGTTCACGGGCCTCTTCGAGGGGGAAACCTCCAGTCAAGCAAAGCTCTATTACAATAATCTCCAAGCTAGGGTTCTCATACCCTCGATTCCTATTTATACTAAATATGTCTATCAAAAGAAGCATCTAGAGGAAGATCCTTCTAGAAGAAGAAGCATCTATTGGGTCTTATTACATTTGACTTATTCTATTTTATTGCAAGGCCTTATTAATATTGACCTTTATTACATCCGAATATATTTTTCTACCTATGTGCAGGTTAGGACCCTAACATGTCCTCCCCCTTAAAAACAGATTTGTCCTCAAGGCTTGAGATGTGGAAATTGTTGCAAAATGGTAGATGGTTCCTAAGTGGAATCTGTTGGAGTTGTATCTTTCCACTGGATTAACACTTCCTTGATGGTTCTCTGACACAGGAAACGCTCATGCTGGTCCAAAACTTCTTGTGGTTGTAGCCAAATGGATCCTTCTTCGGCTAACTCGGGAAGGTTGGTTTGAATTTGGCACTTAGTTTCGATCACCTTCTTTAAGCAGGAAACATGAAAAACATGGTGTATCTTCGAATGACTTGGAAAATCTAACTAATAGGCCACCTGTCCCACACGCTTGAGAACTGTATAAGGACCATAAAATTTGGGTGCTAGCTTCTGAAAATGCTCAGCCTTGAGGGAATTCTGCTTGTAAGGTTGCAGGCGAAGAAACACCTGATCCCCTTCTTCAAATTGACGCTTAGAGAGACCTTGATCTACTTTTTGCTTCATGCGATTCTGTGCCATGACCAAATTCTCTTTGAGGGTATGGAGAATAGCCTCTTGAAATGTAAGTGTTTGGTCAACCACCTGGACCTTCGAGACACCAGGTAAGTATGAGAGAACTGAAGGTGGCTTCTATCCATATACCGCTTCAAAAGGAGTCATGCGTGTAGCTGTATGGTATGAAGTGTTGTACCACCATTCAGCTAGGGGTAACAATTGAGCCCATTGATTTTTCTTTTCCGAGGAAAAACACCTCAAATATGTTTCCAAACACTTGTTGACAACCTCTATTTGACCATCAGTCTGGGGATGATAGGTTGTACTGAGATGCAAATGGGTACCTTATAGATTAAGCATTTCTTGCCAAAAATTTCTTGTGAAAGTGGGGTCACGATTAGAAACAATAGAGTGTGGCATGCCATGGAGCTTGAAGACCTAATCCATGAAAATTTGAGCCACCATGGATGTTGTAAATGGGTGTTGAAGAGCGCAAAAATGAGCATACTTGGAAAGGCGATCAACAACCACCATGATGACTGATTTATTTCCCGATTTGGGTAAGCCTATAATAAAATCCATAGAGATGTCCTTCCAAATAGCAGGTGGAATCGGGAGAGGTTGTAGTGTGCCTAGAGATTTGACTGTTTCTTCCTTTTTGCATTGACACACATCACATTCAGCGACAAAATTACGAATTTCATGTTTCATACCATCCCATAAAAAAGAACATTTGACCCTGTCATAGGTTTTGGTGAACCCGAAGTGCCCCGATGTCGGTGTAGCATGAAGCTCAGAAAGTACTATGGATTTAAGATTTGATTGTTTACTTAAATACAAACGGCCTTTGTATCGAAGCTCATCATGGATCCAAGAGTACCCTGGGGGAGATGGAGCACTAGACTGCAATTGTTCGATCAGCTGCGAACTTTGGGGATCTTGTAGCCATTCCTAGCGAACAGTTTGGAGCTAATCTGGTACAATGAAAGAAAGAGAAAAAAGGGATCCTTCATCTTCATATTCATGTTAAAGTTCATCTGCAACCACATTTTATTTTCCTTTCTTGTAAATGATCTCATAATCATAGCCAAATATCTTAGTTACCCATTTTTGTTGCTCTGGGGGGGAAATGCGTTGTTCCAAAAAATACTTGAGGCTTTGATGGTCTGTCTTAATTTGGAAGCATTGCCCCAATAGATAAGGGCACCACAAATCAACGGCATGTAGAATAGCCAACATTTCCTTTTCATAGATAGATTTGCCCAGATTTCTTTCAGATAGTTTCTTGCTGGTAAAGGCCAAAGGCCAACCCTCTTGCATAAGGACAACACCAATTCCTTTCCCTGAAGCATCACATTCCAAGACAAAGGTCTTTGTGAAATTAGGAAGGGCCAAGACTGGAGTGGTGCACATGGCCATATTCAAGGTTTGAAAATCTTGAGCAGTAGCTGGAGTCCAAGTGAAAGAGTTCTTTTTTAGGAGAGCAGTGAGAGGTTCTGCAATATTTCCGTAATTCTTAACAAACTTGCGATAATAACCTATTAAGCCCAGAAATCCACGCAAGATTTTGAGAGTCTTTGGGTGAGGCCAGTATTGCATAGCCTCAATCTTTTTAGGATCCACCTTGACGCCATCCTTGCCAACCAGATGACCCAAGTACTCTACTTTTGAGGCACCAAAAGCACATTTAGATTGTTTCAGGAAAAGTTGGTGTTGGGAAAGTAGATGGAGAACTTGATCCACATGAGCAGGATGTTTTGTCCAGGTATTTCTATAGATGAGGATATCATCAAAGAAAATTAAGACAAAATGACGGAGAAAAGGACGGAAGACATGATTCATGAGGCTTTGGAAGGTGGAGGGGGCATTACACAAGCCAAAGGGCATGACCAAAAACTCATAGTGGCCCTCATGAATTCTAAAGGTAGTCTTGGGAATGTTTGCCTCTTTCATACGTATCTGGTGGTAGCTTGAACGAAGATCAAGTTTAGTAAATAATTGGGCGCCACTCAGTTCATCCAGGAGGTCATCAATGACAGGAATGGGAAATTTGTCTTTAATGGTAAGTTTATTGAGGGAACGGAAGTCAGGACACATTCGCCAATAACTTTCTTTCTTCAGGACCATGACCACAGGAGAATATTAGGGGCTCATGCTAGGGTGGATAACGCCTACATTAAGGAGTTCCTGGACCATTTTCTCAATTTCATTTTTTTGGGAAAAGGGGTGACGATACGGACGGATATTGGGAGGAAGGCTTCTAGGTACAAGGAGAATGGAATGATCATGAACACCACATGAAGGAGGGAGTCCCTGGGGAGTGGAAAATACCACTTGATGTTTAGAAAGGATGGCTTGGAGGTCTTGCGGCACCAAGGGTGTTTTTGTTGCTTGGATGGCATGGAGTTAAGAAATAACACCAGAATGACCCTTTTTGAGTAGCTTTTCCATGAGATAGCAACTAATGATCTCACGTGAATCGGTGGTGATGCCTGGGAACTTATATTGGTGGCCCTCCTGGTCAAATTTCATGGTTAATTCCTTAAAATCCATGAGAATGGGACCCAAAGTCCTTATCCAGTCTGCACCCAACACAATGTCACACTCGCCCATGTCTATAGAAAACATATGAGATTTCAAGTGGTAGTCACCAATTTGGAAATGCACATTTTCACAATGCCCTCCACATTTCATGGAGCCACCATTGGCAATCATGATTTGGAAATTATTGGCAGCATGGATGTAGCAATGAGTTTCTTGGGCAATGCGGCAATGAATAAAATTATGGGTGCTTCCACTATCAACCAGAATGATGACCTTCTGATGCTTGATGTAACTGATTAGCTTGAGGGTTAGCGGAGTGGAGAAGCCAGTGAGATCATTGAGGGAAATGACCAGTTCTACTTCAGGAGGGTCTGAGCGAGGGGTTATGTCAGGGGTTTTAGGTGACTCAGACACAAGGGGAGTTTCAATATCCTCTTTTGAAATATCCTCAGAGATGGCCATAAACATCTTTTGTTCCTTACACTTGTGGCCCGGGAAATACTTGTCATCAAAATTATAACAAAGGCCTTTGAGTTGGCGTTCAGCCATTTCAGCCCTGGTCAATTTTTGGATCTTTAGTGGAGTGGAGGGAATAGTGGGATTTACTGGTTTAGGGCGAGGGATAAAGGAGGGTTTTGGGTTTTGAGAAGATACAACCTGTTGTGCTTCTTTAGCTCTTTTAGTAGCCTCCACCCAACTCTGAGGCCAAGCCATGAGGATATGGGCCCGAATCTCATCCTTGATGCCACTGATAAAAAATTCTCAGAAAAAGGCATCAGACATGCCCTCTGTCCGAAAAGCCAGGCGCTCAAAGGCAGCTATAAATTCTTCCACTAATCTTGATTTTTTCAACTTTGTCAAATGGCCCAAATGGTTTGTGTCAGTGTCAAAGTGTTCATAAATCTCTGCCACAAAGTGTGTCCAAGCAATATACCCTTGACGAGAATTTTTTCTCCATTGCCACTATTGCCAACGTTCCTGATATAGATGGAGAACACCATACCGGAGTTTGGCCAAGTCATATGTAATTTCATATAAAGAGAAATAATGTTCCATTTGGGTTACCCAACCAGTGGGGTCTGAGCCATCAAATTTGGTCACATCCCTTGCGGAAGGCGTAGGTCACGTTGAAATTGTTGGTTCTGAAAGTTATGGGAATGAGAGGAATGGTCACCTTCAGTATGTGGAGGTGAGGAAGAAGAAGGGTTATCTATATGGATATGCATTTTGGTGCAGAGTGCCGAAAAGACAGATTCAAGTTGGGTGGTGAGGTCTTGTTTGATTTCCTCCATTGAGGACTGCATGGTTGTATTAATGGTGGCAACATTGGCACTGAGTTGTTTCACTTCTTGTTGGGTCTCGATGAGACCATCTTGCAAGGTTTTGAAGCAAGCTTCCAAGTCTTGGCTACGGGTATGGGCCATGAGGATGGGGGAACTGAAAAGGGGCAGGCGGGGTCAAACATTTTGCCAAAAAATGATATGGATGAATGTGATAAGGGAGAAGCGATGAATCCAATGGAATGGGTCTCAAATAATGGTGATTTATACTCCGATCTGAAGAATACTGCAGAGAGGAAATTCCCAAATGCTTAACCAGAAAGAAATGTGTATTTACTTCACAACTCAAACATAGTTGCATGGCAATAGATCTTGTCTTTTTTAATTTGTTTATGTTTCTGTCCCCAAGGGTTAGGTATTCAAGGGTTCTATAGACAAGGGTTTTCCCTATGCTATATCTCTCTGATATACGTGTGGGGTCCAACAATAGTACTCGGCCCAATATCTCAGGGCACTAACTAAGGAGGATAGGCCGTACCCTTAGCCGTACAACCCGACTACCCAGGCACTAGAGAGTATCTTCCCAAGTGTTGTTCTCGGTGGCACTATAGCAGTCAGGAGATCGATCAGTTTATCTAAAGAGGGCTTCAGGAAATCTAGGCCGATCTGTACACAGGGGTTGTCTGATGCGCTACCACTCGAAGGGATACCAACAGGTGTTACAAGGGTGGCCAACAGATGTGTGCTTAAGAACCATTTGTATTTCCTGAGTGTATGAATCCCTCAATCACGGGTTTATGCATATAACGACGGATCTTTGTGGCTTAAAGACGTCGGAATACATCTCTACCCTGGAAAAAAATTTACCCACAATTTATGCCAAGGAAATTTCTCTGATACCACTTGTAATATACCAAATATAAAAGGTATGCATAACAGAAATAAAATGCTAGAAATGGCAGAATAACAGTAATATAACCAGAATAATCACCACAATAACACTGAAATGATATAATAATAACAACAGAAATAGCACTTTGATTCTAATAGCAATGTTCATAGGCCTCTTCGAGGGGGCAACCTCCAGTTGAGCAGATCTCTATTACAATAATCTCCAAGCTAGGGTTCTCATACCCTTGACTCCTATTTATACTAAATATGTCTATCAAAAGAAGCATCTAGAGGAAGATCCTTCTAGAAGCGGAAGCTTCTATTAGGTCTTCTTACATTCAACTTATTCTATTTTATTGCAAGGCCTTATTAATATTGACCTTTATTACATCTGAATATATTGTTCTACCTATGTGCGGGTTAGGACCCTAACACCCATGATGATTCCCACATGCCCAACACCTATGGTCATGTGAGAATACCTTCTCGAAGATACAAAAATAAACACTCTCTCTTACTAAGGAAGGTATTATCACCATACTCCACAAGTGGTAATTCATCCTGATGCTACCAAAGAATCAACACTCCCCCTAAGCAAGGGAGGCATACCATCCTCCATCATCACCTGGAAGTGGCTTTGTTTCCAAAACTGGATCCTATACCATAGTTTATCTCCAATCTGATTGATTGATTTCTTCCTTTGTCACCAAATCAAATCCTTCTCTCTGGTCCTCCTGAATAGCTACATCATCGGTCATTGAAGAAAAAAACAATTTATGGCATGATACCATCTAGGAATACATCCTACTACTAGAATCCTCCTACCTCTAAACCTCATCTCTGGCCATCTCAACTCATGACACCTTATTGATGGTCTTGTAAGATGCATCTCTCCCATATAGAACTAAAGGTTGGATACCACTAAGAAAATGAATCTCCCTCTGATCCTCTTGAATCCCTTTGAAGTTGGACTCCCTCTAAGTCTCCTAACTCCTTCTAAAGTTGTACTCCCTATGAGTCTACACAACATCTACAACTTCATGATCCCTATCCATTATCCTATACATAGTCCTAGGAAGTTTTTCCTCCCCACTAGATCCTGAGAGATGACTCCCTATGAACTCTAGCTCCCTTTGATCCTGCTCAACCACTGGTGGAGCTACTTGCTCCCTCTGAATTTATGTTACTAGTGTGGTTTCCTACCTCACCATTGATGTATTTATCTACTCCCTCTAAACCTATACTAATGTTGGGGCCGCCTACCTCACCACTGGTGGAGCCACCTTCTCCTCATCTCTCTCTCTGCTCTTGTTTACTACAACACACATAGGTAGGCCCCTCGGCATATACATGTTTCCCTCTCTAACTCCAAGAACCACCATTGATATGAAGCTAGATCATCTAGGAATAAAAAAAAACAATCCATCCATATCATCCCTAAGCACCAATTGAGTATACTCCTAGATACAACCATTCCATATATTATCAAACCTTGGAAATGTCTTTCGTGTACAAATCCCCTACAAAAAAGGTTCCCAATACTTCAGAAGGCCTACAAACTCAGCATTCAATAACACATGTTCATCCCAAAACAACACTGCATATCCCTACTCCTCAATCGTTGAGGATTAGAACACACTCTTGGCACTCATAACATATTTTCCACTCACAACACACCTTCTAACTCCATCTAGAATACCACTACTCCAAATCCTTATACTACGTGTCTAGTCCTCCTACCAAGCTCCTCATACATACCTAAGTCATACACTGTGAAACTCACAAACAAATATTGTGCCCATGTCATGTGTTGGTGGCTCCCATTGGATACGAACCATGCAATCCTCCAAGGAAAGCATCATGCTTCCCCAAGTCATGACCATCCAATGAAATTATACTTGAGTCCATCATCCATGAAACAAAAAAATCTCCACATCTTCACATGCTACCTTTGATCCTATGTCCTCGTTTGAATAGTCCCAAGTTGTGATTGGACTCTTAGTCTAGTCAACTCTAGAACATTGCAACTCATCTCTACAAGCTTCCTCATCTTCCTAGGTCAAATAACTCATACATCGCCATACCTTGAGAATGTGAAACTTTCCGAACCAATTAAGAATCTATCTCATAAACCTACGATACACACAAAGCCATATCATCTATGTGAAAGTACCTGAGTTGTACCCATCACAACTCACCATGACAAGCCACTGGAAGTCCAACCATAGGGTTGGAAATATTCCACACAACATATTGTTATGATTCTGTCTCTCTACCAATCCACCAAAACTCCCAACCTGCCACACCACTGAGATGAAATAGTCCAAAACTCCTCATTTGGATAGTTTGATCCATGTATCAAACTAGATACCATCTAACTTGTTTCCACCTACAATCGTCACTATATATCCCTCTCAGTGGTATCACCTGTGACCTTCCCAGAACAAGAACAAGAACAACACTCCTCTATTGTTGTATCCAAAAATGTTTCTCAAAGATGATCCCCTTCTCTTCAAATCCCAATCTCTGATACCATGTCAATTTTCACATGTAACTAATTTTCAGATCTGAAAATTGCTTCCTAATGAACTAACATAAAACCCTAGCTCTTATCACTGAACAATTTTACACTGAAAATTATTGACTGAAAACACTTGTATCAAAAACAAAAAAGATCATAGATGAATCATTAATACACATGTGACACAATTTCAGTTTTGTAATATTGTTAACATCATAAATCCTGAGGGAAAAAACAACCTTCCTAGCCAATTAAATATCACCAAAATATTAGGACAACGTTGTTCTCCAAAGGCACCAAAGTTGAGAACAACCTTGTTCTCCAATAACCATACAAATCAGAAAACCAAACCTCAGCAATATCTTGGAAATATCTTATACCACGAATATGTTGTACACCACCTGTACGGCATGTTGATGTCACCTGTCAGCCTGTATGGATCTGTACTTGCCCAAAAAATCAGATACGTGATTCACCCTCTTGCAACCCACGTATATTCATGGTTCACCTTCTTGCATCCTACATATATACATGATTCACCTCGCATGCGATATGCATATATGCATGATTTGTCTCACCTGGGACATGTGTATATACGTGATTCATCACACTTGTGACCTATATATATACATGATTCATCACACCTATGACCAGCATATATATGCGATTTGTCCCACTGAAAATCATGTATTGTACAAAAAATTTGATCCACACATGTGACCTTCTTCACTTCTCTCTCCTAGGAAAAATTCACCACCTTGCATACTTTCCCTTTCCTGAGATCGCCAAGCCTCCTAGAACAAGTGCAGACTCACTTATGCTAGCTCCATGATGTCTCCACACTATCTACATGATCTCCACAATATTAAATGTCACAATGGCCTCAATCCTTTATATACAATCCTCAGGGTTCACCATAGAAGCCCCTCCACAAGTCAACATCAAATTAGGCTTTCTTTGTGGGTGTGAAGCCCCAACACAATCCCACAAATCCCATCATCAAACCCATGAATCCCCCACTCAAATCCACAGGGGTTTTCACCAAAATGAAACTGTGACGTGGTGTCCACGACGATTCTCGCATGCCCAACACCTAGGTTCATGTGATAATACCTTCCCAAAGCTACAAAAATCAACAGAAACCTACACAAGATGGTGGCTATGGCTAGGAGGAAAAATGCTCCCCTAGAGTTATTTTCCCAAGTCAATCCATTAAAAAAAATAAGTAAATTAGGTGTTGTTTTTTTTTAACTGTTGAAGTTTAATATTTGTGACTCTATTGTGTTAAGCGAGTATATGTTTAATTAATGAAAATATAAGTCTAGAATTATAATTAGAGTGAGAAGTGCATGCTAGGATGGTTGGAAAATATTTATATGCATATTTTAAGGTTGTTACAACCATGATTTGTAAATAAGGAGGCATAATTATTCCTTTGTTATATAAATTAATATTTAGTTATACCATATGGATGTAATCGGTATTGTTGGTATCATAGAAGATACCAAAACCATGTAAGAATGTAATTAACTTTTATAGAAAAGTATTGAATATGTATTTTATTTTGTTTTCCCATGAATTAGTTGTTAATATTCATTGTTTGAGTAGAAAACATGGTGAATAAGTTGAAATAGTTGGATATGCTCATGGATAATAGACAAATTTTTAATAAGCAATGTAATTTACATTGATAAATGATATTTTCAAT
>ML803200.1:42874-54782 GCA_009831015.1 Picea engelmannii | reverse complement strand
ATGGAGGAAACTATTGATTTTTCATAAGCTAGGTTAAGCATGAAGTTTATTTCATTTTAGCATTTCACTTAACCATAAACAATAATGTTGCAGCAACCAAGATCACAAGAAGAAACACCATGCACAAGAACACAATAAGTATCATGGGAAACCCTTCTCAACAAGGGAAGAAAACCCAACCAAATCCTTTGCTATATTCTTAAAGATAAATACCTCCACCAAGATAAACCTTAGCACACAAGAGGGTGCTTCAAACCCTATAAGACTAGCGCCCAAGAGAGGTGTGCACCTTTTCCCAAGTAGAAGTGTTTGCTGAAATTTCCAAACTCGCAAGGAAGATATGATTCCACAATGGGGAATCATCCCTTACTTATATTAGACTTGTCCAATCAACAAAAGGTGTCTATTGGCTCAACAGGGCCGACCTCTCTAAGTCACTATATAATTTATTATTATTATTATTATTATTATTATTATTATTATTATTATTATTATTATTATTATTATTATTATTATTATTAATTATCTTTTACATTTATTATTAAACATATTAAGGTGGGGCCGACCTGTACCCTTTACATAACAATTAGGGTTACAGATAGGTCTGACTCTTGAACAATATATAGCAAAGGATCTGATACACCCACTATTTCTCATCCACTAGGGCCACATCCATAGGGATTTCATAGCTCTAATTCACTGCATTACACAGAAGAACCAGGTCTTCACACGTTCCCCTGTGCTCGTCCACAGGCACGTCCACTCTACAGATATTCTTTCCCACTTCCACTGACAGGAGAATCATATGGATTATTCTCGTCAACTTTGTTGCTCAGAGGAGGCTAATACATCATATCCATTTATGTTCTCATGACGATGCACCCAACACTTTGGAATTTAACACGTTCACCTTGTGCTCATCCACAGGCACATCCTAACTCAACAGATCAATTTTCCACTAGATAATCATCTAGAGTTCTTCTCAACTCTCTTCATGGAGGAGGTCATCTTTACGTTCCTATCTCTATCTCAGGAAGGAACCACGAACCCTTCTTAGGGGCTTTCTCTCAGGTTTGTAAGCTGAGAGAAAGACTCACATAGTTGTTATGTTCCACATCTCATAGGTTTGTAAGCTGGAGGATGTCTCCCATAGCTACATTCATCAACACTCCCTCTCAGCTAGGGAGGCATTCTTTATCATGCCAAGTCTCACACGGATGTATTTTGAATTTTTTCTTGGCTGGAGTTATTAACACTCCCTCTCAACTAGGAATCCATTCTTCACGAAGTTAAGTTGGTGAATATATCTGCAATCTATTCATGTGTAGGAAGGTATTGCATGTGTATGATTTTCCTATGCATCATATCTCTGAAATAAGGATATTTCATCTTATCATATTTCGATCCATCAGGAAACACTAGGTTCTCAAGGAGATTTACTCATGGATTTTGGTTATCATCATAAGATCCATCTCATGGTCAATTAAATATGTTAGAAGCTTTTGAAACCACATTGCTTCGCACACTTGGTGCTAGTATGCTCTGCCTATATGGTACTCAAGGCTACAGAGTTTTATTTTCTGCTGCATTAGGAAACCATGGAAAACTTCACTATAGAACATCAGTTGGATGTGCTTTTCCAGTTCACTGTACTTTCTTCTCAATCTAAATCAGCATATCCTATAAAATCAAGTTTATAATGGAGGCATCTATTAGGCCATATCCAACTGTGCCTCATATATATCTCAATACATGTTTTGATGTTTGTCTAGTCAGTTTGTCTCGGTTGACTCATGAAATGACTAGGCACATTCATTGCATGGTATGAATCAAGTTTGGTGTTGACCAGATACATTAGTGATCCAATTAGTTGTGGATCAGTCTCGTCTGAATCATCATCAATCTTCTTCTTCAAATCCATCATGGTGGATTTTGCATTCTGTCATACTGAACTTCTTTAATATTTTCACTGTATATTTTCCTTGACTCAAGAAAATCTTATAGGTAATTTTTCATACTTCTTGTCCTAAGAAGTAGTGCATCATACTCAAATTCTTCATCTCGAATTTGAAATTCAAGGATTACTTGTAAAAACAACTCTTTCTGAATAAGTCATCAGGATCAGGCTCTCATCACCAATACAGTAATGATATAGGTTTGGATCAGCAATACTCTTGTTGAAATCCAAACTTATCAAGAATATATCTATCTGATATAGTTTCCAACTCATGGATGGAGGTACGGATGGAAGTTTATCAGGTTTAGTGGATCAAGTGTCTCATCATAGACAACTCCCTTTGTTTGTGAGAAACCTCTGGCTATAGATATCATTTTGTATTTCTTGACACTTTCATCAACTGCATGCTTGATCGTATAGATCCACCTAGAATTTACCACAGACTTCCCTTGATGGTCCATGAATAATGTTTTATGCATCATTATTTTAAGATATATTGGTATTCTTCTGTTATGGCATCTTTCCATACCAGTTCTCTTGTTGCTTCTCTAAGACAAGGTGTCTGAGCATCAATGAAGTGGCTCATGACTGAAGGATAGCTCGAAAATCTCTTATGCTTTCTCGGAATGTGCCTTGAGAGGATTGTATGTTTCTCTACCTCTTGCAGAGTGAGTCTAGGTAGGAATTTACTGCAATATCCCTAAACATATAAACTGGAGAAACTAGATAACCTAGAGTAATGACTGTTGTTGGCACATGGACAGACCCAGGGTTCAACGCACCAACAAAACCCTAACTACTGGCCCTTTCAGAAACACCTGCGAAGTAGATGAAGTCTCACCCGAGGTAGAGGTAAGGGTGGTTGCAGGACTCAAGTGTCTGCAACCTTATCTAGGACACAGATCTGTGATTATAATACTTAACAAATCACTTTAGCATCAACAGTTCATCAGTATTCAACCAATAACTACTATGCAGATAGAACAGAGAATCGCATCATTCACTTAGATCTGTTGTATTTAAGCACTTTATCATAAACAGGAAGGTTACATCTATCATATCAAGAACTAAGCACCATCATATGGGTCAGATCTAACATTCTTACACATCATTAGCACAAAGAAACATCAGATTTATCTATCTCTATCAAGGCACTTAGCAAGAGAAGTTATAAACACATCAAGACAAACACAAAGTGGAACAACACAGTGTTTATGTGGTTCACCCCCACCCTGGGGCTATGTCCACCAACTCTTCTTCTTGATTATCTTCAATCAATTGGTTATAAGCACAGAGCCTCAAAACCCTACTTCGCCTAGGACAGGAGATCTGTGCACCTCGCTAGATCCTCCTTCCTTGCGTTATAGCACAAAGCACTTCATAGCCTGTTACAATACCTTGCACCTATCTCCGCAAGTCTCTCCCAGTATGCACAGAGCATCTACAAACCATAATTGCAATTAGCACTTATCTTATGAGCCTTACATCACATAGATCCCTTTCTCCCTCTTTCTCTTACATAGCCTAGACATATATTTATACATTACAAAATAGGCCTAAACATGGGTAAACCCATGGGCCGACATCCCATGCCCGTTACATAATCCCAAAAACCCAAAAAGGACCCACAAAAGGGATCGAGATCTGTGATCTCCGCTTCATATTGCGCTCCTCCTTCGACAGGCTGTCGAAGTCCGAAAATAGGTAAAACTTGACCAGATCCCTCAAAACTTGGTCAAGGGCCAACAGGCCCCCAACACTCACCTGTGACTCATCCCGAGTCACTCTGATGTAGGAAGCTCTACTTCAAACACTTCGATCTTGGCTCGAACTGCTTCGACTTGTTGTTGTGATACAATCTCTTGTTCAGCAAACTCTTGAATGATTGCATCATTCACAGGTCCTTCCAAGCGTTGTTCTGTTGCAGTGCTAACCTGCTCCAATTCTGCTCCTTGGCCTTCTACCTCTGTAAACAACTGATAGTCCTTAACTTTCACAGGTTGGAGTTTCTGAGTTATCTTCATAACTCTACTCTGGATAGTATGGATTTTCTATTGTGCAGTGCATTACTCTTAGGAGCACTTCATTCTTTCCACAGCTGAAAAGGACTTCAGCTGTGCATGTATCTTTTTGGCTTGGTACTTCGCTTCTTGGAGATGCGACTCCAGTGCCTGCAACTCTGGGTTCTCAGTAAGTTTCTCATATGTCTGGGCACTGCGATCAGTGAATTTCTTGCATTCTAAGGTAAGGGCCTTTAGCCTTTCAACTGTGCTCCTGGTAGTTGCTTCTCTTTCGTCCTTTACCTCATGTGGGGTCTCGGGCACAGTGCGTAGTTCTAGGTCTACGATGTGTTTCTATGTTAGGGTCCTAACCAGCACATAGGTAGAGAAATATATTCGTATGTAATAAAGGTCAATATTAATAAGGCCTTTCAATAAAATAGAATAAGGCGGATGTAAGAAGACCTAATAGAAGCTTCCGCTTCTAGAAGGATCTTCCTCTAGATGCTTCTTTTTAGTATAAACAGGAGTCGAGGGTATGAGAACCCTAGCTTGGATATTATTGTAATAGAGCTCTTCTCAACTGGAGTTTTCCCCCTCGAAGAGGCCCGTGAACATTGCTTCAGATTCAAAGTGTTATTTCTGTTGTTATTCTTATATCATTTTAGTGTTATTGTGGTGAATGTTCTAGTTATATTGTTGTTATTCTTCCATTACTAGAATTTTATTTCTGTTTTGCATACATTTATATCTGGTATATTACTTTCTGCAGCTGCTGGATCACTTCTTCAAGTTGCACTACTTGCTTCGTGACTTGATCCTATGCCTTTACTTCTAAGATAGTCACAGAGCATAGTGCTCTGTTGACCACTTCCTTCACTTCAAGTTGCTCAACGAGCAACTGTTCCTTTCCTTGTTGTAGTTGTGCATTTTCTTCATCAAACTTTTCTTGGAGAGCACTCTTTTCATGTTCGGAAGCTCGTCGTTTTTCTGCAAGTACTCCTTGTACTTGTACCAAAGCCTTGGTGGCTTGCACTATCTCCTCTTGTGCTCGTCGAAGGCGAGCTTTGACTGTATCAGCGAGCCAGTGGAGTTGGGTTGGCTCATCTCTCGGTTCCGGTGTTCCCAATGATAGATGTGCAGTGGAGACTGCGCGGCTGGACTATAGTGCCTTCTGCACCCCTTGCAGTTCATCCTCAATTCTATTGTACATCTCCTCCTACTTAGCTTCTTGCTTCTCTGTTATCTCCAACGAAGAATCATTTAGGGTTGCTATGATGAAATTGAAATCATCAGAGGTGAGGACAGTCTGCATCTTAGTTATAGGGGATTTTGATCTCTTCCAGGAGGAAGGTTTCGGGGGGGAACCTTCCTTTTCTTCGATGGGTCCTCCTCGTCTCTGGGCGATATTACTTCGCCTTTCCTTTGTTCAGCTTATGTTCCATCTATCTATCGTCTATCACCTCCTTTATCTGGTGACATGGAAGCAGTCTTCACTGAGGCACTACTTAAATCTTGTACTTCGTCAGTCTTCTTTGTTTTGCTAGGTCCGGGTGTATCCTGTGTAGCTTTTGGGCTGTTGATGTCGGATATTTCCACAAGGTCAGCTGGAATAAGAAGGTCAGCGGACCATTCCTTAGTAATCTCCTCTAAGTCCTCCTTCGTCATCTTATAGTAGGATTGAAGTTGTTGCTTGTGCTCGTCGGTTCACGCTGTGATATAAATGAAATGTCGATCAGCGTTGAACTTCATCAAAGGCCTGAATCGGTGTATAGTGTTCGGCGTCATGAGAGGCTTGGACTGTATGGCTATCTTTACTTGATTGTAGTATGTATGGAACACAAACTTTGACTGTCATTTCTTATTCATGTCAGTTGAGTACCATAATGTACTGAACTTCGCAGTCAATGGTTCAAATGGATCGATGTCCAGGAAGGTCGCACCTTTCGGCATCTCCCAAGCGATGAAAACGATCAAAATCAAGAGCCAGCTGAAATGGAATTCATATCCTTGATCTTACGCTTCTCTGCAGTCAATTTCCAACTGATTCACCAGGTACTTCTCCCAATTCATTTGTAGGCCCTTTGTGCACTTCCCTGCGAAGTCGACTACAAAACCAGTCACTTAGGTGGGTCGGTTCTTGCACACTAACTTCCCTGCAATCATCTAACAAGCGAGGCACACTGCGCCATTCTGAATAGAGGCTACCTTGTAGCCTCGCGTTCCCTTATCGACATTGTCATAGGTGTCCTTGATCCTTTGTGTGAGAGCGCGGTCCATGGCGTTTCTAGGATAGAAATCCTGTGGGTCGGGTCCTTGCATACTCAAACCCATGATTTGATTGATCAAGGTTGGATCAACTATGATACGGTGGTTTAGCCACAAATATCTACCATGGTAATAAGACAGCAGTAGCTTGACACATGCATTCACCTCTTGGTGTCTTCCGAAGTGGGGAATTTTCATGACGTTGAGTAGGGTGGACTGCGCGAGGTTACGGGTCCATGCTTGGGGAATTACCTTTGATTTTTTCCCTTTTGTTCTAGTCATATACTTATGTGGGGCTAACATGTTGTAGACTTTGCGATCTCTGAGGTTGAAGTCGCTAAAATTCAATGCTGCGATCTTATCTTGGTCTGCTCGCACTGCGCGTATCCCCTTCGGGAGGTACGCAATGACCAAGGTGTACTTGAAATCTCTAGGTACATTGTTGTAGTTTACAGCACTACTCAAAGGTGGTATATAGGTGGGTAAGATAGTTAGGATCAGTTTATCATTTGCTAAGTCATCCATGTGCTTAGTTCACTTCTCATCGGATGGTCAGGATGGTCCTGCTCCATGAGCAATGGATGGAGAAGATGGAAGTCCTCTCGTGGATGATGCTCGTATACCTGTAGACATCAACATGACTCTTTCAGTCATGAGGTCGATCAAAACATCCTCAACAACTCTTTCTGAAGCACTCAACTTGTCCGACATACACGTTCGGGGTTAACAATCTCAGGTTCAGGGGGTATCTTAGACACAGTAACAAGATAGAAAGCAGAAGCATGATGATTACTGTATAAAATCAACTTAGTCTGCAGGCTCAAATTATTAATTGGCAAAAGTGTTCTCAGTGCGTGGTACGGTGGGATAAATAGGTAACTCGACAACAGGTCGCTTGCAACGGGTATGAGGCCTTCATTAACTCGGTTCTGTCCATTATGGCATGGTCCCAACAGCCGTATGGCGAGATGGATGGACATAAATGGATTTTTATCCATTCGGAGCATTGATATAACGATTATAATGTCCCCAATGGCTATATTTCTTCGCGATGGTGAAGTGCCATGTGTCGTTGTTTTGATATCCTGGCGAAGCTCCAATTTTGCAATTTTTCTTTCTACGAGGTTCCCTCTGGAGCCTTCTGCAACTTATCGATCTTGGCTCTCTTCTTACTTAACTTTCTAGCCTTCTTTCCAGTGAGCTTCATCTCGGTATTCCTTTTTCCATTCTGATTTTTCTCATCTTTTGACCTAGTCACTTCGCGCTGTTGAGATTCTTCCCTAGGGTTCCCGGATAATACTTCTTCTTTGTCTTGGATAGGTACTTCAATCTTCTATGGATCCTCTAGTGTTCTTGCAACTTCGACATCTGGGTCTCTAGTGTTAAATAGCTTTGATCTTTTCCATTGTTCTTCGATCAAGTGTGCGATCCTTCTAGTCATGAAATATTTTAACTCTTGTTTCTTCTATTCCAAAAATTCTTCTTCTTCCTTTCATCTGGCTTGATCTCTGTCGATCCAAGGTTTTCCTAGTAACATGGTGAATGGGCGTTGTTCTCAATAAATTTAATAATCTCAAAATCTTCTTCTGTCGAAGTTCCATTGGAATTCATAGGTATGTGAGCGAGCTTCCCACATAGGTTTATCAACTTTCCTCTGAATAATCATATTCCTCCCAATGAGGGAATCATAGCTGGCTTTCCTAAAAGTTCCCAAGTTCTTTCTGTCATAATATTCACCTATGTTTCCTCATCCAGAACACAGTCAATGTCGAAGTCTCTTATTCTTTCTTCAACGCATTCTTTCTCTTTGAAGATCTCCGATAATATGACATGTCGATGGTCATTCAGGGTTTCTCTTACCTGTAGCAATATTTTCTCTGATTCTTCCTTGGATTCTATCATAATCTTGGTTTCTAGATCTTCCTTAGGGTTTTCTTGGTTCATAATCATTCCTTCCAGCTTAGCAATCATTCTAGGGAAATCCAACACTTCATGGTCCATAGCTTTACAACAAAGACAACTAGGTCTTCTTCCAGGGAATTCCTTAGCAAGATTTCCTGGTTTTATGCAATTGTAACAAAGAGTTAATCCTCTCTTTCATTTAAGTGATCTCCAGTCTTTCCTGTACTGCGCACTAGGCTCATAGGAGCTAACCTGTAAAAAAATATTTCTAGGATCCTGCATCCATTTGTTAGTCCAAACATTCTTTCTATGCATAGGTATAACATATTTTTTACTATTCATATCAGATCTATTCATATCAAATATTCTTTCATCTATTAATAACCTAGTTTTCAAGCTAGGATAGAATCTATCAAACATACCTAGATTCATACTTTTGAAACAAACATTTCCACTAATCTTACTTCTACAAAGCACAAAGCCTTCAGATCTACAACTTTTCACTATTCTTACCTTTATCAGAGCACAAAGCTTTCAAATCTTACCTCTTTTCTTTAGATCAGACTTCCTTTCCTTAGCATAGATCTTGTCAAGCTAAGTAGAGTATTGCACACTAGAGAAATAGATCTACACACATAGCTTTCACAATCTCAGGTTGAATCTTTGCACAAATCTTATTCTTTCTCATTTCCCAACAATCATAGTTTCAGGTCTGATATTGCACACTTCAGTAATAGATCTATGCACATAACTTCTCTTCAGTTCCTAGCAATCACAGTTTCAGGTCCCGACAACGGAACAATTTTTTGGCACAGGGGCAAACCCAAGGTTCAACGCTACAACAGCGCACCAACAAAACCCTAACTATTGGCCCTTTCGGCAACACCTGTGAAGCAGATGAAGTCTCACCCGAGGTAGAGGCAGGGGTGGTTGTAGGACTCAAGTGTCTGCAACCTTATTTGGGACACAGATCTGTGATTATAATACTTAACAGAGCACTTTAGCATCAACAATTCATCAGTATTCAACCAATAACTACTGCGCAGATAGAACAGAGCATTGCATCATTCACTTAGATCTAATGTATTTAAGCACTTTATCATAAACAGGCAGGTTATAGCTAGTAGATCAAGCACTAAGCACCTTCATATAGGTCAAATCTAACATTCTTACACATCATTAGCACAAAGCAACAACAAATTTATCTATCTCTATCAAATCACTTAGCAAGAGAAGTTATAAACACATCAAGACAAGAACAAAGCGAAACAACACAGTGTTTACATGGTTCACCCCCACCCTGGGGCTACGTCCACTAAATCTTCTTCTTTATTGTCTTCAATCAATCGGTTACAAGCATGGAGCCTCAAAACCCTACTTCGCCTAAGACAGGAGATCTGTGCACCTCGCTAGATCCTCCTTCCTTGTGTTATAGCACAAAGCACTTCACAGCCTATTACAATACCTTGCACCTAGCTCTGCAAGTCTCTCCCAGTATGCACGGAGCATCTACAAACCATACTTTCACTTAGCACTTAGCTTATCATCCTTACACCACATAGATCTATTTCTCCCTCTTTCTCTTACATAGCCTAGACATCTATTTATACATTACAAAATAATCCTAAACATGGGTAAACCCATGGGCCGACATCCCATTCCCATTACATAATCCCAAAAACCCAAAAAGGACCCACAAAAGGGGACAAGATCCATGATCTCCGCTTCATCTTGCGCTCCTCCTTTGATAGGCTGTTGAAGTTCGAAAATAGGTCAAACTTGACCAGATCCCTCAAAACTTGGTCAAGGGCCAACAACTGTCTCCCTCTGAATTGTTGAAGGGGGATAAGGTATTGTCTCACTGTCAATCTCCATCTGAGATTCTCTGGGTCTTTAAAAAAAAATTGTCTCTTCTTCAAGGACAACGTCTCTTCTTGTCTCAATCTCTCTGACTAGGGATGTCTTTGAATAATCATTGTATCCTTTATTCCTAAAGGATCTAGCTTGGAATTCTTCTCTTTCGATACATGAAAAATACATTGGGCACCCAAATAAAATGAAGTGCTCAATCTTAGGCTTCATTTTGGTGAAGACTCTTCTTGTGCACATATACAGTGTAATGCATGCTTCTTCCCATGGAATCCTAGAAATATTTTGATCATGCTTTGTAGCATTGGTTGTCTCAATTATGGTTCTATCCTTCTTCTTTCTCAAATGGTTTTGGCTCCTTCTAAGTCAAGTGCCTCCCTCTGAAGGATAAGCATCTTCTTTTCTTGTTAACCTATCTGGAACAAGAAAAAAAAAAACCAACACAAGAATGTCTCCTAAAGGAGAATAATGAGTACATCTCTAGAATCAAAACATTTTAAGGAATATTGTCACAGCTACAACACCTACTTGTAATGTAGCAAACCTTTTATAAATATAGGTTAGAGGAATAAAAATTACAACAATCAAACCTGGAGTCTTTTACTTTGAGTGTGATGTTTCTCTGAATGCATTGAGATCCCTTTGGATCCATGACTTCAGTAAAGGTTCCTTCCTCCTGCAATTTCACTCATGACAATGATACAAATAATGTATACAAGTGAATACCTGAGGATGTTGATATGATTTATTCAATGGCTCTTTGGCTGATCTCTATCCTCTGATATACTTATGAAGAAGATAGTCATGGTGTCATATTTTTTCATCTTTTTTATTTTGAAGTTGGCCCTTCAAAGTGAGGGCTTGAGTAGGTGATTGGCTTCCTTGTACTGATGTCATCTTCCTTCCATTCAATTATAGTTGTCTCTGGTAAACCCTTTTGTATTACCCACAATAAGTCTTCCTATGAAGTCTTGTCTTTCAACAAATTTGAAGTTGCTTGATCCATCAATTTTATCTTCCATCAAGCTTATCTTCCATCATAGTTTTTGTTCATCATGATTTTAGATTCTTCACAACCCTTTGTCAACTAGTCTAGAAAACCTTACAGCTAGTCTAGGCTAGCACTTTTAGGTTTTATTGGACTTATGACTTCCAACAATAATCCTTTGAGAGATAGTAGAACATTGGCGAAACCCTAGAAACCCTAGCGCCAAAAATTCAAAATGCTCGAAATGTCACTCTAAGAGTCTATGGAGATGCACTGGAAGAGGTCCTACTCTTCTATTCCAAAAGTAGCCATAGCGTCCAAGCATTAAGGGTTGAATCACCACTGAGAAGGAGGTCGTACGGATTTTCTGGAAACCCTAGGAGGGTCGTACGGTTCTGCAGAAGAGGAGAGATGGCTAATAAAATTTTGTAGCTTGTGCAATGGGTTCTTCAAGACCTATGCTCTGATACCATGTTGATTTTTAATAATCTAGGTTAAGCATGAATTTTATTTCATTTTAGCATTTCACTTAACCATAAACAATAATGTTGCAGCAACCAAGATCACAAGAAGAAACACCATGCACAAGAACACAATAAGTATCCTGGGAAACCCTTCTCAACAAGGGAAGAAAACCCAGCCAAATCCTTTGTTATATTCTTCAAGAGAAATACCTCCACCAAGATAAACCTTATCACACAAGAGGGTGCTTCAAACCCTAGAAGACTAGTTCCCAAGAGAGGTGCGCACCTTTTTTCAAGTCGAAGTGTTTGCTAAAATTTCCAAACTCACAAGGAAGATATGATTCCACAATGGGGAATCATCCCTTACTTATATTAGACTTTTCCAATCAACAAAGGCGTCTATTGGCTCAACAGGGCCTACCTCTCTAAGTCACTATATAATTTATTATTATTATTATTA
>ML803200.1:0-35007 GCA_009831015.1 Picea engelmannii | reverse complement strand
CAGCAGAGTAGAGCTCTATTAGAATAATATCAGAGACCAAACTTATCATACCCTCTACTCCTATTTATACTAAATCTGTCTATCCAAAAGAACAATCTAGAGGAAGGTGATTCTAGAAGCGAAAGCTTCTATTAGGTCTTCTTGCATTTGACTTATTCTTCCTTATTGATAGGCATTATTAATATTGGCCTTTATTACATGGAAATATATTATTCTACCTACGTGAGGGGTTAGGTAGGTTAGGTCCCTAACATGTCCTCTCCCTTAAAAACAACCTTTTCCTCAAGGCTTGAGATGAGGAAATTGCTGTAGAATGGTAGCTGGTTCCCAAGTGGCATCTGTTGGAGTTGTATCTTTCCACTAGACTAACACTTCCTTGATGGTGCGCTGACGCATAAGAAACTCATGTTGGTCCAAAAATGCTCATGGATACAACCAGATGGAGCCTTCTTCATCCAACTCGGGAAGGATAGTTTGAGTTTGACACTTATTTCCAATCACCTTCTTTAAGTAGGAGACATGAAAAACAGGATGGAACTTAGAATGACTGGGAAAAGCTAATTGATAGGCCAACTGTCCTACATGCTTGAGAATGGTATAAGGACCATAAAATTTGGGCACCAGTTTCTAACACTGGTCAGCCTTGAGGGAATTTTTCTTATAAGGTTGCAATCAAAGAAACACCTGGTCTCCTTCATCAAATTGACGTTCAGGGTGACCTTGATCTGGTCGTTGATTCATGTGATTCTGGGCCATGAAAAAATTATCTTTAAGGGTACGAAGAATAACCTATTGAACTATAAGTGTTTGGTCAACTACCTGGACCTTCGAGACACTTGACAGGTATGAGAGAAATTAATATGGATTTTGTCCATATACTGCTTCAAAAGGAGTCATGCAGGTAGATGTATGGTAAGAAGTGTTGTACCACCATTCAGGTAGTGGTAACCATTGAGCCCACTGCTTTTTACTTTCCAATGAAAAACACCTCAAATATGTTTCCAAACACTTGTTGACAACTTCAGTTTGACCATCGGTCTAGGGATAATAAACTGTGCTGAGATGCAATTGGGTGCCCTGTAGCCTGAATAGTTCTTGCCAAAAATTGCTTTTGAAAGTGGGGTCTCAATCAGAAAAAATAGAATGAGGCATGCCATGAATCTTGAAGACCTGATCCATGAAAAGTTGAGCCACAGTGGAGGTGGTAAATGGGTGTTGAAGAGCACATAAATGAGCATACTTGGAAAGATGATCAACAACCACCATGATGACTGATTTATTGCTTGATTTAGGCAATCCCACCATAAAATCCATAGAGATATCCATCCAAAGAGCGGGTGGAATCAGAAGTGATTGTAGTTTGTCAGGATATTTGACTATTTTACCCTTGTTTCATTGACAAACATCACATTCTGCCACAAAATTGTGAACGTCTTGTTTCATACCATCCCAGAAAAAAGAACGTTTGACCCGATCATAGATTTTGGTAAACCTTGAGTGCCCAGCTGTGGGTGTAGCATGAAGCTTAGAAAGTACCATGGATTTAAGTTGTGACTGTTTAATTAAATGCAAATGGGCTTTGTAGTGAAGCTCATCATTGTTCCAAGAGTATCCTGGGGAAACTGGAGAATTGGCCTGCAATTGTTGGATCATATGTGAAATTTGGGATCTTGTAGCCATTCCTAGTGAATAACTTGGAGCCAATATGGTACAATGAAGGAGAGGGAAAAAAGGGACCCTTCATCTTCATATTTTCTTGAAAATGCATCAACAACCACATTGTCTTTTCCTTTCTTGTACATGATCTCATAATCATATCCAAAGAGCTTAGTCACCCATTTTTATTGCTCCCGGGAGGAAGGGCATTGTCCAAAAAATACTTGAGGCTTTGATGCTCCGTCTTAATTTGGAAGTGCTGCCCCAATAGATAAGGGAGACAAAGATCCACTGCATCCAGAATAGCCAACATTTCCTTTTCATAGATTGATTGGCCCAAATGTTGCTCTGACAATTGTTTACTGGTAAAGGGCAGAGGCCGACCATCTTGCATAAGGACTACTCCAATTCCTCTCCCTAAAGCATCACATTCCAATACAAAGGTGTGTGTGAAATAAGGAAGGGACAAGACTGGAGTGGTGCAAATGGCCGCCTTCAAGGTTTGAAAGGCTTGATCAACTGCGAGAGTCCAAGTGAAAGAAATTTTTTTAAGGAGAACAATGAGAGGTGTCACAATCTTTCCATAATTCTTAACAAAATTGCGATAATAGTCTGTTAAACCCTGAAATCCATGTAATATTTTGAGAGTCTTTGGGCGAGGCCAATCCTGCATAGCTTCAATCTTTTTAGGATCCACCCTAACACCTGCCTTGCCAACAATATGACCCAATTACTCGAATTCCTAGGTGCCAAAAGCACATTTAGATTGTTTGAGGAAAAGTTGGTGTTGAGAGAGTAGATGTAGAACTCAATCCACATGAGAAATATGGGTTGTCCAAGTTGTACTATAGATGAGGATATCATCAAATACAAATAAGACAAAATGATGGAGAAAAGGACGAAAGACATGATTCATGAGGCTTTGGAAAGTGGAGGGGGAATTACACAAGCCAAAGGGCATGACCACAAACTCATAGTGTCCCTCGTGAGTTTTAAATGCAATATTAGGAATGTCTGCATTGTTCATATGTATCTGGTCGTAGCCAGAATTAAGATCAAGTTTAGTAAAGAACTGGGCACCACTCAATTCATCAAAGAGGTCATCAATGACAGGAATGGGAAATTTGTCTTTGATGGTGAGTTTGTTTAGGGCGCAGAAGTCAGGGAACATGCACCAAGAGCCTTCTTTCTTAAGGATCATGACCATAGGAGAAGAGTAGGGACTTTTACTAGGATGGATAACACCCATGGTGAGCAATTCTTGAACAATTTTTTTAATTTCATTTTTTTGGGAAAAGGGATGAAGATAGGGACAAACATTGGGAGGAAGGCTGCTGGGGAAAAGGGTAATGGAATGATCATGAACACCACAGGAAGGAGGAAGTCTCTGGGGAGTGTAAAAAACAACTTGATGTTTGGAGGTCCTGCGACACAAAGGGTGTCTTAGTGGCGTGAATGGCATGGATTTGTGCAATAATGTCAAAATGACCTTTTTTGAGGAGCTTTTCCATGCGATGGGAACTAATGATCTCCAGGGAACTAATAGTTATGCCTTGGAACTTATATTTTTGGCCATCCTGGTTGAATTGCATGGTTAATTCCTTAAAATCCATGAGAATTGGATCCAGAGTTTTTTAGCCATTATGCACCCAACACAATGTCACAACCGCCCATGTCGATATCAAACATATGATATTTAATGTGGTACTGACCAATTTGGAGACACACATTTTCACAATTCCCCCCACATTTCATGGACCCGCCATTGACATATATAACAATTAGTTTATTGGGAAATGCGACGATGATTAAAATTATGTGTGCTTCCACTGTCAACAAGGATGATGACCTTCTTATTCTTAATGTAACCAATTTTCTTGGGGGTTTGGGGAGTAGAGAAACCAGTGAGAGAATTAAGGGAAATGACCGATTCAACTTCAGGAGGGTCAGAGGGTGGGTTCATGTTAGTGGGTTCAGGTGACTCAACCACAGGGGGGGAATCGACACCATCTTCCGAAACATCCTCGGAGATGGCCATAAAAATATTTTGTTCCTTACACTTGTGCCCATAAAAGTATTTGTCATCAAAATTATAACAAAGGCCTTTGAGTTTGCGTTCAACCATTTCTACCTTGGTCAATTTCTTGATCTTTAGTGGAGTGGAAGGAGGAGTGGGAGTGACTAGTTTAGGAAAAGGAATAAAGGAGGGTTTTTGGGTCTGAGAAGAGACAACCTATTGTGCTTCCGCAACTATTTTAGTATCTTCCACCCAACTCTGAGGTTGAGCCACGAGGACATGGGAATGAATCTCATCATTGAGGCCACTGATAAAACATTCTCCGAAAAAAGCATGAGACATGCCCTCTGTACGGAAATCCAATCGATCAAAAGAGGCTACTAAGTCTTTCAATGTGCCATGTTGTTTCAACTTTATCAAACGTCCTAAATGGTTGGTGTCAGTGTCAAAAAATTCATAAAGCTCTACCACAAATTGTGTCCAAGCCACATACCCTTGGCGGGCATTTTTTCTCCATTGCCACCATTGCCAACGTTCTTGACCTAGATGGAGAACACCATACCAGAGTTTGGCCAACTCATCTATAATTCCATACAAAGAGAAATAATGTTCCATTTGAGTTACCCAACCAATGGGATCCGAGCCATAAAATTTGTTCATATCCACACGCAGAAGGCGTAGGTCACGCTGAAAGTGATGGGGTTGAAAAGTCAGGTAATTATACAAAGTTTCACATTCATACTACAAAGGTGGGTCAACGGAGGGAAGATCTGTAGGAATATTCAGCTTGGCGTAGATCGTGCTAGTGAAGGATGTAAACTGGGTAGTGAGGTCCTGTTTGATGGTTTCCATTTTGGTGTCTATGGAGGAATGCATGCTTTTATTGATGGTGGAAAAATTGGCATCTATGGAGGATTGTATGTTTTTATTTATGGTGGAAAAATTGGCACTAATCTGCCTCACTTCCTATTGGGTCTTTGTGAAATTAGAGGACAAGGAATTGAAGCGAGCTTCCAAGTCTTGGATACGGGCGTGGGACACGATGAAGAGGGAAAACGAAAAGGATGAGTGGGACCACAAATAAAATGGGTTTGGTTGAAGTGTATCATGACGATTAGGGCGACGAGGGGAATCCAATGGGGTAAGGCCCAAATAAGGGTGTCGGGAGATGGTTGGGTCCACATATTTTTTTTTTTTGCTGAAAAATGATAGGTATGACCGTGATAAGGGAGAAGAGAGGAACCTAATGAGATAGGGCTCAAATAATGGTTCTAGCATGATCCAATTGTTTTTTTATTCCTGCAAAGTTATACTCCGATCTGAAGAATACTGCAGTGTGGAAATGCCCAAATTCTTAACAGGAAGAAATGTGTAGTAATTTCACAACCCGAATGCAGGAGGCACAATTGCGCGGCAATAGATCTTATCTGTTCTATTTTTGTTTCCATCCCAAGGATTAGGGTATGCAGGGTGTCTACAAAAAAGGGTTTTCCCTGTGCTATAACTCTGTGATATACGTGCGAAGTCCAACAATAGTACTCAGACCAATATCTCAGGGCACCAACTAAGGAGGATAGATCATGCCCTTAGCCATACTACTTGACTACCCAGGTAATAGAGAGTATATTCATGAATTCTATTATCGGTGACACTATAACAATCATGAGGATGATCAATTTATCTATGTAGCGCTTAAGGAGATCTAGGCCGATCCGTATACATGTGATTTTTGATGCGCTACCACTCAAAGGGGTACCAACATGGGTTACAAGGGTGGCCAACATATGTGTGCTTGAGTACCACTTGTATTTCCTATGTGTATGACTCCACGACTGCAGGTTTATGCACGTAACGACATATCTCTATAGCTTTAAGACACTAGCATACGTCTCTACCCTGAAAAAAAGCAACCCACAAATTTCTGCCAAGGAATGTGCTCTGATACCACTTGTAGTATTCTAGATATAAAATAGTATGAAAAACATAAATATTTTAGCTAGAAATGGAAGAGCACGATGATATAACCAAAACAATACTAGAATAACACCAGTAAGAGCACCTTGATTAATGATAACAATGTTCACTTGCCTCTTCGAGGGGGGAACCTCCAGCAGAGCAGAGCTCTATTACAATAATATCCAAGATCAAAATTATCATACCCTCTACTCCTATTTATACTAAATCTGTCTATCCAAAAGAACAATTTAGAGGAAGACCCTTCTAGAAGCGAAAGCTTCTATTAGGTCTTCTTACATTTGACTTATTCTTCCTTATTGATAGGCCTTATTAATATTGGCCTTTATTACATGGAAATATATTATTCTACCTATGCGAGGGGTTAGGGAGGTTAGGTCCCTAACAATACTAGTCATGAGTTTTCACCCCACCAAATTCACCTTTCTTTGTTAAGATATTCTTTATGTTTGAAGCAAATCCCATGGGAAATTTAATTTTCTGAATGACCTCTTTTACAACATTTCTTTCCTGCTCTATAAATAACCATGGAAGACTGTTTCGATGCACTCCATTTCTATTTGAATAAATCACATTTTGCACTGCATGATTGGCTTCCTGAATGCCAGTACACATTTTGACAATGTTTTCTTTGTCACTCGTTCCATCTACAATTCTCCACAATGTTTATGTTACATTCTTCCCGATATGCATTGTATCAAACAAATGAGCTATTTTTCGATGCTCATATTAGGGAAACCTATTGAATTATACATGGTAACTCTTCATTCCTTGTGGAAGCCCATTAATGACTTGATGACATTTATGAAAAATAATTAATGAGATTACAACAATAATTGCTAGATATAATAATTTTTTTTTGATACAAATTAAAATTGTAAAACATTAATATATATATGTAGACACATAGAGTAAATGCTTACCTTGACGGTTTAATCTATTATATTCCAACTTCCATAGGTGAAGTGTCATTCTTCATGGTTTTATTCCAGTCTCTTCTTTCAAATTAAAAAGATGTTTTTTCTGTAGTTCAATACCTATGGTTCTTAGGGAGGAAGTGCCTATACTCATCAAATACTTCCTTTCCTACGCTTCTCAAATGACACGATTTCATCCTAGGACCACAAACTGGACATGTAAATTTACCCTTTGTTTTAAGAACTGCAAGATTATATGGATTAATGTCAGTATTATTTATATAATGAGGGATTGATATTTAAGAAGCATGCATCACATTTTCATAAAATTATAAACTATTGAAGTGCATTAGTATGTTACATACCACACAAGTATGTTATCCCTAGGGATCATGAATCGTCCATGTAAGTATTCCATGAAATTGAAATTTATTTTTCCCTATTGGTCTAGAGACGTCGTACATTGTGATGCCAACCCATAAATTTAGTAGCTCTTCAACAAGAAGATCAATGCATACATTCATATATTTCACTTGGTACTTACCTAATTGGGCGCAAGTACACATAATTACTACCATGTATATATATAATTAATTATGCAACGAATAAGAAAAACAAAATACAAAGTTTAAACCAATTTTGTAAACAAATACCTGGAACAACTATCGCCAACATTGTGTGCTCCCTATTTATTGACATCTAAGGAGGAAGGTTATTGTTTATAAAAAAAATAGGCCACACTGAGTAAATAGACCTGAGCTCACCAAATGGATTGACATCGTCAAATGCCAATGAAATCCTAACATTACAAGGTTCTTCTTTAAAAATTGTCCATGTTTCTTTGATGTTACTAAATGAATAACCATTTGCACGCATTCAAAGAACACAATCTTCATTTCCGTGCTATACATGGTAATCCATAAACTGTGTAATTCTTTGGCACCTAAACAATCGTTGCAAATGTGGAATTATCAGAATATGACGAAGAACCTTGTGAGGAACATTTTTTGTTACTTGATCAGTTCGATATCTACTGATTCAACATTGCGAGCATTTGGTTTCTGATGTATATTGTCCATATTATATAATATGATCATTCAAACATGAATCAATAGCCCGATACTCCATTCCAATATCTTTCATAATGGAACACATCTCTCGGTATGTGCGACGTAAATGATTTTTCGGTGGTAAGAAAAATTCACCTAACAATTTGCAACATAAAAAAAACTAACTAATTTAAATGATAGTAATAAAAAATATTGCATCCTTAATTTACACATTAATTGACACTAAAAATAGAGAAAAATAAAGTCGAACTTTACATATAATAAGTGACGAATTATATTACGTACCTTAGGATCCATGTGAGACAAGTTTTTGAATTTTTTTTCAATACCTTCAAGTTCACCAACAACATTATAGCAGAGAGAATATTTGTTCTTGAGCCTTCATAAAGGGGTTATTCCGCCTTCTCAAGCAGAGGTACATCATAAATATCATCATCGTTTTCGTCATCGATATGAGCGAAGATGTCCCAGATCAATATATTTGTCCCATGATCCAGCTTAAAAATATTGTTGGTGTCATATTCTTCCATATGATTGACTTGATATTCAATACCCATACCATCTTCCACATGTTGTACAATAATATTTCTACTACTACTTGGCATATATTTATCCGATGAAAAACACCTAGGAGGATTTATCTTTACAATTACAAAAAATCAATAACATTAGTGTAATAAAAAATACTAAAACAAAAGAAAATTTTATAAATAGAATCAATAAAAATACATATATAATGAATAACTTAGAATGGGACGCAATTTATGCCCCCCTTCACAATGCCCATACGTAAAACAATGTATTTCAACTGTTTTCCTTACAAGTCTTTTTCTTTTCAATCCTCTGCATTGATTGCAAGGGAAACAAAATTTCCCATAAGTACCGACCTATGCCTCCGATGCAACCCTTAACCTATAAATCTTCCTTTGACTCTCTTCATGTGTTGGTATTGGGATTTCCTATATTTACAAAAAAATCCACTGAAGTAATATAAGTACATTAATATATGAATTATATATTCCTATGGTACAAATGTCATTGAATTATATTGACCCCATATGTACTAGAGAATTAATCCATTTTTGTCATATATTTATTAAAGGTTTATAACAGTAATCAACAATTAATCAACAAATCAAAACCATACATTTTTACCACATAGGTTCCAAATCTTAACTATAAGAAAGTAATAAAATCAAACAATAAAAGAGAACTACACCAAGAGAAATTTTATAGTAATTAAATGGAATTGAGTAGACATGTTCACACCTATTTCCTAGGGAAAAATTTGTGTCCCTAAATGAAACAGGGTTTAAGGGCTAGGGATCCAATATGGGTCTTTAAAAAAGAGACAAAGTAATATTAAAAATTTGTAACCTTCAAAGTACAAAATTAGAGCTATGCAGATCAATAATCGGATTTGAGGCAAGAAGCACATAGAGAAAATACTAATAAATCACGCAACAAACAATGAACACAAAAACATTTTATAATCGTTGCACCTACAACAAAATAGTCGAAAACACTAACCTTTTTCGATCTTCGACGAACGTTGACTATGTCAAAGTTGATCAATTCAATGAAGTCAATGATCATTAAACCGTTTTCAAACGGGTAGTTGGCATCCTCTAGGTTTGTCAGTAAATCAATAAACTGTCCTATAGGTTTGTTGAAAGATCAATGAACATAGACGTTTGTCAGAAGTCCAACGTTCATTGGGGAAACCAGAAAAAAAAGAAAAAGATTACAATTTTAATATTATGTCATAATTTGCAATGATATAATTAAATTTGTCCTTATCGTCAGAAGTTATTTTTGAATTTTGACCCCACATGTAGTAGTGGCAGTCTTCTTGAATCTTCTTTTGAAACTTTGAATCATGGAAACTCTAGTTTCTCAATTAGATCTGAAACAAATCCTTAGATATCTTGAAAATAAATTTTTCCCTAGTGGAGTCACCAAAAATGTTGATGTTCAGATTGGTCACAATCCCAACAACAACCTCATGAGGATAAAATCCCCATGTGTTTTTATAGAGGTGGTAATCCTTTGTAATTGTCCAAAAGATGTAGATTGTTGTTTTTGGATTGGACTGCCAAATGGAAGAATGTTAAACAACAAACCCCAAATATTTATTGCTTCATTTCGTATATGAAATGGTTCTTGATAACCATATTCCTCTTTGAATACAACATTTTCTTGGAAATGGACCAAACAACTTCTTTAACAATGAAAAAGATGAAGAAAAGATTCAAAATAAAAATAAATACATGCTCACCTTCATTATTACAACCCTCTGAAACATATGTAAACAAAAGATGCGACCATATTCTCTCACAAGGAAAATAGTGAAATAGTGTTGATCATTTCAGAGAACTTTAAATGACTATTGCATTCAAAACATAAGCGAATATGATAGGTGCACTTCAAAAATATCATGCTCATAAACTCAGAGTTTGAGAAATCATTAAAGTTACACCTTGAAGTAGTTCTCTGTGTATTTTCATAAAAGATATTGAACACTACAAAACATTTCAATAAACCAATTGACTAATGCTCATAAACAGAACTTGCCAAATGCAAGGACTAAACCTCTATGAATAATTTAGGCAACCTCGACTTACATTAACAACCACATATATGGCTGTAAAATACTCCATGATATTTTAGAGAAATATTCTTGGAAGAAATAAAGAGAGACACTAAAAAACCTTAACCTTGTACTCAATTTAAAAATACAAGCATAAAGGCTTGAGAAAATTAGTGTAGAAGAAGAAGAAGAAGAAAAAGAAGAATGTAAATCTTTATTTGATGATAAAAAATTTGGATGCATAATTATGGATGAACCACACTATATTGAAGATATGAACCTTTTATAATCTTACCTTATAACCTCTCTTTAATGCTGCTATCCTCATTTTAAACCTACTCCCAACACTTTCTTGAAATGCTTTTCCCAAGTAGTTAGGGTTTTGTCCTTCTAGAAGTTTCCACATGATTATTCTTGGAATTAATGCTTCATTAAATGTACATTAATGAATTTGTGTCATTGAAAATCGTGCCTCAAAGTGGGAACAACTTAACCCTTAAATAAAAGTTTATTTAATAAAATTTTATTTCCAAAATTCAAACTAACTGTCTTGAAAAAAGTGGATTGTGTTTTAATTTTCTGATCATTATATTTGACCTATCAGCTATGAAAACCATTCTATAAGTGATATCCATCATCCCATATTTCCAACAAGTCCTCCTGAGCGAAATTTGGAGTTTTTAATATCTAGTTATAGCCTCGGGAAGTCAAGGTTCCAAACAAATTTATCAGCAAAACATGGAAATAAAGATGAATGCTATTTTAATTTTTGGGATAATTATGGCCAATTAAGCTCTTGAAACCTATTCAATTGTCTTCCTCATTGAATTATATTTCCAATGAGGTATTATTTTCCCAAAACAAATGTCTGGATCTCAAATTACGACCTATGGAAGATCCTTGGTCAACAACCGTTCATCAAATTCGTGGATCAATCTTGGCCCTTGGTTTAAATCCGCCTCTTAAATCCCACATGCATTGTGGTAGTTGAGAATTTAGTGTTTATATGGTAAATACCTCCATATAAATTATGTGAAACAAAATGAGCTTATGGAGGTCGTATGGGGGTAAGGATATGGAGTGATAAGGAGTGGCGATAACCATGAGAGAGGGAGAGGGAGAGGGGTGAAGTAAGGAAACATGAGGAAAAATGTTAATTATGGGAGAGTACGGGAGATGGAACGAGAGGAGAGGGGGAATGGAATATGGGGAAGGATCGAGATCAGATATAGGGGATTGGATTCGAGTGTTTGGAATGAGTGTAGTCAGAGGGGAAAGGGAATTAGGTTCGGGATTAGAGTGGAGTGTGAAAAACTTCAAGAAATATTCTAAGTATGGAGAATAAGATGAGAGAGAGAGAGGGGATATGAGTGGAGTATGGAAACAAGAAATAAGACTAAGTATCGAGAATGAGTACCGAGAATGAGACATAAGACTAAGTATCGATAATGAGTACCGAGAATGAGATTAAGTATAATAGATGAAACTTAGTTCCTAGAGAGAAACTAGTTGTGTTGCACATGGAAGAAGTTCTCTTTTAGACAAAAAAACATGGATATCTTGATCATACAGACTCAGATTTTGAATCCACAAAATGTGTGACGAAGCTGAGACTGAGGGCTACGCCATGAAATGTTGATAATTAAAAAAAATTTCTTCTATTATCAATTTTTTTTATTATTGTAAAGAGAGGAAAATCGAGGTGACCAAATTTTTGATCAACAACTTTGAAATTACTATTACTATATTTATCCTTTCATAACTTTTAATATCTTGTATATCTTCATCAGATCCATATTACGTTTTGAATAAAATCAACATAATTTCTCATGTGGGTCAATTTATCTGGGTCTATTTATCTGTTGTACTAAACTAATCATTGTACCTTTGTTAATTACTAACCAATGACATTTAAAATATCATATATTAGTGCACATAACTTGTCATTCATATATAGTATATAATACTATCTACAAAACTATCTAAAATTAATTTTAATTAGGTTGTTTAAATATAGGTGTAACACTATACAATTTAAAATTTGTTGTACTTAGCTTTTATAAACACATGGGAAATTAGGCTCAGATGCATGAAGAATGCAAACATTTAATATTTTTCACGTCACTTTAGCACAATTTAAAACAACATTTTTTTTCTTCCAAAATTACAATGTTTTGAAATTGCATTTTAGTTGGCTTGCTACATAATTTATAAGGGAGGAAGATAAAATGTTGTATTCATACCTAATTTCTATTGATATTTTGGATCATAATTTATGGAATGATATTTTTTTTCTTATGGTGATGGTATTTTTATCATCTGTACTAAATCTTTTTTTTATTTCCATTTTTATTGAACTATAGTTATGGAGAAAACAAAATTTTCAAAGTTGATTTTGGCTTTGCATGAAATCACCATGTTAGAAGAATCACTTACTGACATAGAAAATAAGATCACTATTAGAAATGGATCTCCATGTAACCTATTTAATGACACCCTTTAATTTTTATCTAAGATTAAGGAAATCCTGTGAAAATTTCAACATATTTGTGAAAGGGAGGTTGGTTGAAAGCTTAGGTGAGAATGGATTCAAAGGAAAAGTGGTTGTGTAGTAAGAGTTGTTGTTAATTGGTGTTTTGTATGTCATCAATCTAGTTGCACTTTAGAATATTTTATGCTATCTTCACCATATAAGGGATTTTTATAACTTATGGTGTTTGGATATTGCATTTGATGAAGTTAAACATCAATATTTTTGAAATAAAATTCTTTTTCGTTCTATACATGTCAAGTAGAATTATATCCCCTTCTTACTACGTGAAATGATATGGAGATAAAATAAGAAAAAATAGAAATATTATTATTGACACTTTTTATAGGCATGTGTATTACTATATTTATATTTTCTAATACATTCTTTTAATTATATTTCATTGATTAAAATAGCTTGATTTAATACTTTTATGTTTTCCTTCACCCTCAAAGTTAGGGACAACATAAATATTTTAAAATTTATATTGACCTTTATATGAAATCACTAAGCATTAAAATTCCTTTACTCATATAAAAAAAAAATGATTCTTGCTCAAATGGAGCTCCATGCCACCTCTTTGTTAAATATGACTATACAATATCAAATATCGTCATTTCTATAACACAATTAATGTCTTGCACAATAGCATCATTCAATACATCATGATTTTTTTTCCAATTATAAAAATCTTATGAATTATATCTTAATACAAAGATTTATAAAGTTATATATAATTAAAAATTTCATATAATTTTTCTTTTTTTTATTAGTACTTACTAAAAGTCAGGACTATAGCGATAAGTTCATCACTAACTTCCTATTACTACTAACATTGACTTCAATTTTTTCCCGATTTGCAATGTTAAACATAAGAAAATCTAAATATTGATTTTATTAAAATTAAAATAGATAAAAACAAAATTATTTTCTAAAATATTATTTGCTCTCAACTTTGAAGCCTTTTTGCTGCAGTGGTAGTCTGCATTTAATAATTTTCCAAATTGATTTAACACTTTGTACAGACTTTCTACAAATATTTGTTGCACCATCTTTATTTTTTTAAATGAATGTACATGCACACAATCCCAAAACGAATGTTTTAAGTATAAAAATATACAAACAAATATGCCTTTCCTACATTAGTACTGTGATTTTTTTTGTGGGGATGAAAATTATATCCGCGGGGATAAAACCGATGAGATCAAATGAACCGATGAGATCAAATGCATAGGTTCATACCCAATGTATTATTTGTCTCTTATAGTGTTTTCCAAATAGAACACGAAATATTTACAATCAAGACGAACTCATTTCCCTGGTTGTCCTTGATAACTCTTTTCTTTTGTAGATAGATATAAGGGAGCTTATAATAATAGTGTCAAGTTAACAATTTTCCCATTTTACTATGACTTTAATGGATACTAAGTCAGTTTTATACTTCCAATTATTTCCCAACGAAAAAACTTCCTCAAAAGACCATAGATAAATTTATAGTTTATAATGGGTATTTTAGGATGAATTGCTATGTGCTGCTGCACGGTTTCACACAATATCAACCAATGATTCATTCTATCTCCAATACATTGAAGCCAATGGCAATACACCTGGTGATGATGTTGACATAGATAAATTCGTATGGAAAAATAAAGATGCCGACTTTAATGTCTTCCTCTCCAAGGTAGTCACTAGTCCACAATGCTCAATATATCAACTGAAATTGAATTTACAAAGCTATATATACTTACTTGTATATTAGTGTTTGCAGGACTATATGTTAGAGAATATATTGTTCTTAGAATCATATAAGAAGCATGTTGGTAGTTTCATTTTCTCCCTCTCTGGAATATGTTATCCACATGTTAAATACACACTAGGTAATTTTTTCCTATGGAATGATTGTTCTCATTTTTTTTTGGATTATACTTTGTCAGTCGGTTGGAACATAATGGGAAAGGATAATGTAAGAATTGATTAATGTATATGATTATGGTTGTCGAAGGTGAAGCTAATTGAAGTAGGTGATGTTTGACAGATGGGATGGTATATAAATTACCTAATGGAAGTAATATGCAGTGCCTTCAATATCATTTTTGGATTTGGCATGCCAAGTACCCGAGCCATGCATCTAAAGTGGTGTGATGTGAAAGTGTTGAATCAACTCCCACAAGACTTCGGGCCTTTGTAAAATGATAGGTTAGTGCAACGCATTTTTATAAATTCTTACATAAATAAAAAAATGATAGTCAAGTTGCAGATCTGGGAGAGCATTTTTGAGGAGTGTTTAATGAATTTATGTGACGTGGGTGCATCAAATGCAGATTGATTACATATTAGGAGAGAACCCTATGAATTTGTCATACATGGTCGGATATGGGTCCCGCTTTCCCCAATTGTTTCATCGTAGAGCCTCATCATTGCCTTCTGTTGTTGATCATCCTAACTTCATTGCATTCAAAAGAGGGTTTAATTATTTGAATAACAATTGTTTCATTCCTAATATTCCAATTGTATTAGTTGGAGGACCAAATGAATATAATCAATTATTATCCATTTTTTGGTTGCGAATTTAGCGGCCCTATCTAGACTTAGACTTGGGGCTAAAAAAATATTAGTCTTGCTCTCATTGATTTTTTCTACTCTATGGACCAAACCCTATCTAAAATTAGGAACCCAAAACAAAAAATATGATGGAGGTAATTCAATTCTAAGCACACAAACATATTCAATTACATGCACACAAACATATTACAAATGTTGCAAGCTTATGAAAAACTAGCAATTTCATCACCTGTTTAGAGGACCCATATTTGAAATAAGCCTTGGATTGTTAATGCTTCTTCAACATCATTCTTCGAGCCTCTTCCATGGCCACCCACCTGCATAGACTACTTAATTCCTTCTCCCAAATGTATCCCATTAATTCAACGTTTTGTGAAGTCTCAAGACTTGTGGCTGGTCATCAAATTTGACCTCTATTATAATTCTAGAGGAGATTCCCAATGCAAAATTTCCTACAATGTCTTGGCATGTGAAAGACATTTGACATGTGACAAAAATAATGTTATTAGAAATATAATCAATATATTTGATATAAATTACCAGATGATTTCGTATCAATTCTAAATGAGTATATTGAGAATGGGAAGAATTGAATTGAATTGACATGTGGAAGGAGAGTATGGTATTTCCCATGGTAGTGTGCAGGGTGTAACATGGAGGGTGATAGGAATAGACATGTCGATTAGGTTACACCACCTGTAGGATGTTTAGGATTTCGTCTCATGCACGCCTGTACACTTGTCAAATGTGTATTCACCAACAAATGTTTTTTGAGATTTAAAAATGCCACCTATCATTTTTCCCTTTCATTATTTAAAGAGTCCATCTAGAATAGCTTTTCAATTCTGAAAATTGTTAACATTTATATGCAAATAAAAAATGATATCATTTCCCAAACCTTAAAATTTTATTTACCCTTATAATTGTAATTTCCCATTGAATAATATGCTTACTAATTTACTCTTGGTCATATGTATCCATTGTCTTTAATCATCCATTTTGATTTATATTTTATTCATATATTTCAGTTTGTTAAATGACAATGATATTTATTTCACATATGTCACTTTGTCACATTGAGAATTTAAAATTGGGTTTTGGATGGCGAACCATTAGTAGCATTGCAATCCCTTAAGAAACCTCTCCATTCCGTTATCAATAACACGAAAAATTATTCTAACTTAGTAGGTTCTCTTATTGTCCCCCATAGAGAAGAAATAAGTAGGTGGAAAATAGAAGTGGAATATAGAAATATATTTGTGTTAGTGTTGTATATCACTAACTCATCCCTCAAGAAATTCTAGGCAAGTCCAGGAATGTACTTAAATATCCTCTCAATTAGCAAACGTTGGTCTTTGAGCTATATCAAAATTTCAGAGTTCTCACAATTGGAAAAATTTATGTGATATCAGATTATAATAAAAACTTGCAAACTAATATAGTCTTCCAAGTTTGTGAATGAAAAATATTTTATTTGGCAACCATGATGCAATTTCTCTTGGCAAACTAGTTATCAAGTCTTTACAATTCACCCAAATTTAACTTTGAATAATTCCTCTCATGAATTTTCCACTTTTCTATTTGGATAAAATTTGAATTGTCGCTATGATTTTGAAAACCTAGGTCACCTGTTATGGTTGTGTATTCTTATGATAAATAATCATTAGATTTTTAAAAACCTAGGTCATATTCAAATGCTAGTCCCATGAATTTTCCACTTTGTTATTTGGATAAAATGTGAATTGTCGCTATGATTTTGAAAACCTAGGTCACTTGTTATGGTTGTGTATTCTTATGATAAATAATAATTAAATTTTTAAAAACCTAGGTCACATTCAAATTCTAGTCCCTTTGGACTAAGGAAAATTGTATCCAAAACTCTGTAGTGAGGACACACACACACACACACACACACACACACACACACACACACACACACACACACACACACACACACACACACACACAAATCCTCCTAGGATTTTTTTGGGATGGACCACTTTTCTCTGGGCGTCTAGCAACATACCTTTGTAGGTTAACTTAATATCCACATCATTCAACATGTGCTAGACCCCTTAAGTAATTTCCTAGCTACAACTAGCCACCACCCTTGTCCATTCTATTTTTGGTGTTGACCTAGATTTTGTATCTTCTTGGGAAATGTTTTCTTCATCTTGTTACATGAATTGCTATTATTACCACACTAGAGTAGAAAACAATTGCTACTTTTAGATATCAGTCAAAACTACTACAAGTACAACCTAATAAAATTATTTCTTATCTATGTTCATTTATGTTTATATCAATATGCTCTACACAACTGTGTTATTACAACATCGTCACCTGCTAATAATTCCATAACAATAGTAATTACATCCCCATCACACAATAGAACTCCTATAAAAATATGTTATTCATTGTTTGCAATATAACTACCAACTAGAATGAGGTTTTGAAAATACTATCAAAGATGATGTTTGAACAATCATGATCCCTATTACAGTAACAAAAATAGCATAAGATGAAAGTTGGTTAAAACCAACCTCATGAAAGTTGCCTGTTAAGTTTCAAATAAATGCTTCATGATATTCATGTTAATACTTATGCACTCAATTGACTTCTCTTCCCTTCCACTACTGTAGTCCACTGCTATGAATTTGAACCACCCAAAACATGGTTAAGAAACTAGAAAATTTTGATAGCATTTCCGTAAGTGAGAGATATATCATGTATCTTGTTCATAGAAATTAAGCCAGTCGAAGAACCAAGGCCATATCCCATTTCTTACTAATAAGAAAAAGTAATAGTTTCAGTGCCCGATCCAGATAGAGTATAATATTTGTCCATAACTAGAATATGCCTTTGCAAAATGGATAAAATAGATATGTAACCCAAACTGTCCTGACTGAACAAAGTGTAATTTCTATTCAAACTAACATGCAACAAGCTTCTTAGTAGGGACATTGCCACTGCAATGGCACTTGTTGATAATATAAAAACCATGACATAATATGTTTATGCATTAATGATACAAATCACTCACACTGTTTGACACTTTATATTCATACAATAAATTGACATAATAATCTCATATATCATTGAACCATGGTAATTCTTCAAACTTTTAATTTTTTTTTTGCTTAAAACATTTCAATTATATTTGCTATCATTGTTTTAAAAACTTCTAAAAACATACATTATTAGTTTTAATGAAATGAAACAAAAATATATATAATCACAATGTTAGTCACAAAATGGTTTATCATAACAATAGTCATATTATATCCACTTCTTCAATTATTACTGTTTTGAAATGTTGTAATATATCATGGCATCGAAGAAAACCATATTCTCATTCTCAAATACAACCTTTTAAATTATTACTCTACAATACATAACGATAGTCATATTATATCCACTTCTTCAATTATTACTGTTTTGAAATGTTGTAATATATCATGGTATCGAAGAAAACCATATTCTCATTCTCAAATACAATCTTTTAGATTATTACTCTTCAATATTGCATTTCATTAAAAACTACCATATTATTTTATTTAAATTTTTTAATGAGACATTTAATTTCAAAGTCACCCATAATATTGTTTTTTAAGTGTCTCAATGTCACATCATATTGAAGTTAATCTCTTAAATTATTACTCTCAAAATGTTGTAAAATAACATAATATTGAAATGTCAACACCAAACATAACCTATATTACTCTTGAAATGTTTCAATGTGACATTTCATTCAAGTAAATCATCTTATTACTTTTAAAGTATACAATATATCATAATATTAAAGTTAATCTAATAAATTTTGAATCTCAAACAAAACCTTTTGAATTATTACTCTTAAATTACTTTTCAATGTCACAATGTCATTGAATTATCAATTTTTTAATGTTGAAAATAAAACATTTCTTTGTAGTGGCCCCTACTATTACTTATGAATGTCACATTGTCACATAATATTGATGTCAAATGTTGCAACATGACATAATAGTGAAATGTCAACACCATAGCCAATATTACTCTTGAAATTTTTCAATGTGACATTTCATTCAATTCAACATTTCATTCAATTCAATCATCTTATTACTTTTAAAGCAAACAATATGACATAATATTAAAGTTAATCTCTTAAATTATAAATCTCAAACAATTTTTTTTGAATTATTACTCTTCAATGTCACAATGTCATTGAATACAACCATATTATTATTTTTTTAATGTTGAAAATGAGACATTTCATTGTAGTGGCCCTTACTATTACTTATGGATGTCACAATGTCACATAATATTGATTTCAACCTCTTAAATTTGTTATTCTCAAAATGTGGTCATGTGACATAATGTTGAAAGAAAACTACAAATAACAACTTTGGACATAATTTATATTACTCTTGAAATGTGACAATGTGATATTAAATTCAAGTCAATCATTTTTTAAATTTAAAAATGCCACAATATGACATAATTTTGAAGTGAGCCTCTTAAATTATTACTATTGAAGTGTAACAATATGTGATAATATTAAAGGTCTCCTTATTTTCAACCTCAAACATAACATCTTATATTATGGATCTTCAAATGTCACAATGTGGCATATCACAATGTGGCATAACATTGAAGACAACCATAATATTGCTTTGAAATGTCACAATGTGACATATTATTAAAGTCAACTTCCTATTTTATTGCTCTTGAAATGTGACATTGTTATATAACATTTATGTCAACCATATTATTAATGTATTCATGTCACAACATCACATAATAGTGAAGTCAACCTATTTATGTTGTGATGTCACATAATATTTCAATTACCCATAATATCACAATATGATCTTTTGTTGAAGTTGACCTATGAATGTCAGAATGCGACATATTTTTCAAATAAACTTGTTAATGCTACAATATTTCATAATATTGAAGTCAACCTCATAATGTCTCGAATCTCAATGTGATATAATATTTTATTCCACCTCTTGTTGTCACAATGTGACTTAATATTGTTGTAGTTATCCATAATGTCGTAATGTGACATCTTTTACAGGTCAATATTTTAATGTTACAATGTGACATAATTTTAACTTCACATAGCCAATGAAAGTCACCCAAAGGTAACCAAATTTAATCATAGTCAACCAAACACAACCATTGTAAACCGTAGTTAACTAAATTCAATTATTGTTGATAAAAGATAAACATTGTTAACCTTACTCAACCAAAGTCACCCATTATTTTCAAAAATCAACTATGGTAAACCAAACCCAACCATTATTAACCAATAGTAAAAAATTATCAACAAAACACAACCATAGTCGACATAGCCCTTGAGGAACATTTCCATATGACATAAGCCTTTATGAACATTCCGGTGTGACATATCCATTGAGGGATGTAATAATTCAACATAAGTAAACCAAAATATACTTCGAAACATGAAATAACCCTATTCAACCATGGCGAACCTTCTTCATGTTGCAATACCACATAACCCTTGATGAATGTTGCAATGCAACATAATAATTAAGGAACATCACAATCCAACCAAATTATTTGAGAATTTCATAATGTGACATAAGCCTTGATGAACTATCACAATAACCATTTAGGAATGTAGTAATTTGACATAATTCAATCTAGATGAAATTCGTAATGAAACATACCATGGAGGAACTTTGCAATCCAACATAACCCTTCAGGAATCGACGAGCTATTTAATTAACCTATAATTGGCAGTAAGAGTAATAAAATTGTGAACTTGGGGATGGTAATCTTGCGAGGTCTTGTGCACAATATATGCAATAATATAGGTCTTATTCAACTAGTTGGGTCAATTCTAATATTCTTCTATGGAATGAAAATTACATTGTTACTCTATGAAAGGAAATTTCTATTTTCATAAATGAAAACACACCATGCTTTTTGGAAAAGTAAACATACAAAAGAAATTAAACACACACACACATCCAAAATTGTAGGGACTAACTTCTACAGAGTTCAACTACATGATGTCTTCAATCTACCTACTGGATATCCTAATACACCAATGAACACCCTTCTTCCAAAAGAGAAAATCTTTGTGTCTTTGGCATCTCATTTAGTATTTCAAAGTCTCCAATGCTAGTGAGGTCTGGAAGGATTTAACCACTGTTGTCTTGAATGTAAAGATTAAACTACATAATTCATGAATGCTAAATATGAGATAAGCTACATGATTCAATATTTATATGTAAAGACTCAAACTAAACTATAGAATTTAAACAAGCATATATTATAATCGAACATAAAAAAAATCTAAGGATCCACAATGCCTGCTTCTCTATAGTGGGGTCCCTCTAGAGAGTAGGGTGCTGGGATATACTACAACAAGAACTTAAGTCACAATACAAATAAAATCACAATGAATGTCACTGAATTTGCTAAACAAAGTTTTAAATGCCCTTTGTTTATTATAAATCATAGTCTTCTACATGTCTATCATCCCAAGAGAAAATAGACCCCCCCTAATGAGGCATGAGTTATCTTTTTATACATAGAGATTCTAAGTAGAAACATTAACAAATGTCTAAAAATAGATCTCAACTGTTTTATAACACAAAATTCCACACCTATGCATTTGTGCCATGGCCTAACCCTTTCCCTTGGCTTGCTAGACAAATTCCCAACTTGCCTCATGTAAATCATCCAAAAAACATGTATTTTGCACATATCTGTGGTCTCCTTTGATGCAAAGTGTAGACATCCATGAATTGTCAGTGTAACACCCACATATTCCCTAAAAAATAGTGAAAAAATAAAATATTTTCGAGTTTTTGGGAGGGTTTTTCGGTTGGGATCATTTCCCAACATCCCCATGCTTATACAAAATGGATTCCAATTTACCTAACCCCTTGGGGAATATATTAAAGCACCATTGAGGGATAGGATGAAGAGAGGCCTTTTGGTGCAAGGTTATGCAATCCAAATCTAGCAAGATTCCCTATTCCTTTGATCCTCTGAGTGTCATCCCCCAACCTGGAAACTCCTTTTCCAGTGTTTCTTCCTTCTTATATAGTCATAAAGTGTCTCCTTATCCTTATTGGGATATCCAAGGAAGAGTGTCATATCTGATTATATGCTTGAAGGATATGTGGATGAACCTAGGTAGTTGGCTCCAAAGCGGTGCCAGAAGCGAGTCAGGTTGTAACTAACTTTGATATTTAGTGTTAATAGAAGAGTTCTCTTTCCCTCCAATTTTGTGTTCATTGAAATATTGTATGTTATCATTTTTCATACTTGCTTTGGATATAAAACATGATATATATGCTACTTGATTACGTAACTGCCTCATTACAACATTTGTCTTGATTTTATTTTGCAGGCTTGTTCCAACGGAGATCAAGAGCGGTTCGAAAAGCAGGAGCATGGATTGGCATCGAACGAAGGGATCAAGGTGCACACTTTCTCGTTCTCTCTTTCCCTACTCTCTCCCAGTGAAAAGTAGTTATCTTTCAGTTTCAATATTTTTTTGTGAGGGAATATTTCAGTCTTCTCAATCCGATCGCGATCTGCTGTGACTTGACCTAAAGTCAGGGGGGAAATATCTCGTCAACAAAATTGGTGACCATACTAGGGAGTCTCCTATTTTGGGTAAATTTGTTTAGGGTCCCTTGCTTGTTTCTTGCCTTGTTGTGTTTTCTGGGTTTTTCATAGATCTTTAGCTTCTCAAGAGTTCTTTTCAAGTTCTAGAAGCCCTCTTCTTTGTAGTGGATTTTTAATTTCTAAAATTTCCAAGACATCCACGTGTTCCATTTGTATAGCCCGTGGACATCCATGTTTTTCTCTTATACTTCCCACAGACATCCGAGAGTTGCAATGCAGACAGTTGCAGACCTATGTTAAAGTTGAGTTTTTGAAAATTTCTCTTCTGGTTATGGGTTTGGTGTTTGGTTTGGTCAGTTCCGTTGAGTGTCCTGAGTCCCTTTCTAGTTCTGCTATGTTCTGAAAATTTTTTATGATACAAAAAAATAAAAGATTTTTCTTTCATTACTTTGTATAAGGTTTGTCAGGTTGATAGGGGGGTCAAATTTGCTTGGTTAAACATCCAGGCCCACTGAGTCTTTAGTGGTTTCTTGGCTAGGCGCGTTTTGTCTCTGTACCTGTTTTTCCTTGTTTCAAAAATAAAAAATGTAATTCTTTGTTTTTATTTCTTTTGTAAATGAAAAAGAACAAAAATATGCTTGTTTTCTTACATATCCTTTGTTGAACCCTTTCATCTCACCATTACAAGAAAATAGTTGGTTATTTAGAATTCAGTTAGTCGCATTTCCATAGAGCTTTGGTAGTGATAGCCTTGTATTAGAAAAAGAAAAGAATCTAGTGGTGCAAGTTTTTCATTCTTGTTTTCATTTAGGTTTTTGAAAAGACTTGTAGTATGAATTTCAAGGTGTCTTAAATGTTGCATTCAAAATGTTTTTCTTTCACTGAAAATAAAAAATAATTTTCTTTGTAAGCATAGTTGCATCAAATTTTCAGTTGAAGAAACTTCACTGTGTTCTTATTTTTCATTACTTTTGGAGTAAGTTAGAACATCACCAAAGTTGAATACACACCCTTTATGAGTAAAGAACAACCCATTAAAATGAACACTTAAATAAAATCCATTAGAAACTTTCATTTTTCTAGTGCGAATGAACAAGTTTAGGCTAGGGCCTTGGTGTAGGTTGGAGAGTAAATTTCTCCAAGGCCATTAAACCAACATAGGTGTCTAAGATAGGGAGTGAAGAATATAGTTTTCGTATAGGTTTTAGTTCGGAAGCTCCTCTAATACATGAGTTAAACACAAGGTTGCATAAGGAATACACAAGGAGATTCCCCTCTAGATCTGGATCGAGTGTAGTGGAGAGATAGTGTATTGGGGATTTTTATTGTGCCCATACCTCTGTGAGAGGTGATGCTTTTGAGGCTTCGGGATTTCCTACCCTGCCCACACATTCAATCCTGATTTCCAATTGTACCCTCCACGTTCCAACTGTGAGCTAGTAACCATAGTTTCTTCTCCTAGGTACATCAGAAAGTGACTATGGGGGTTTGCCGTAGTACCTGGGGCATATTTTGCATCACACATTTCAGTACTGTTGGAGGGTTCCTCGTGAAGAGAGAACACTTGTAGCGGATAAGGATGATATATGGAGGTTAGGATAATGGCCTCTCATACCTGTGCCTTCCTTCGAAAGGGCCCAAGCCCACTTTTTATTTTTTATTTTTGTCCCAAGACCTAATCCACTTGAGTCAGAATATTGACAAAGTTGTTTGTCTTTGTCTTGTCTTTTAGGGCTTTGTAGTGGTGTGATTGGTGAACGTAGTTCAACTTTAGGAAGGTGAGTTGATTGTCACCGAGAGATGATCACTCAAAGTGGCTCATCAACCGCCCCGAAGATCAAGGAGGATACAAGGCCTTCCACTTGAGGAAGCGATTATAAATAATTCTCCTCCGCCTCCACAAAGGTGTCGACTTGATCCATCCAACACTTTCCTACCAGTTGATTAGATCGAGATTGTAGACAACAACCCTCCAGAAATTAATGCTTCAGAACCAAAGGAGGTAACCGTTGAGGACCTTGGAGCTGGGGAGTTCGCTCCACATTTTAATCCTCCTTTACATGGGACTTTTCCATTTCTAGTCATACAAGTCCCACCTCTCAGATCATACCTTTTTGATAATATCCCTCTCCATTAGGTCACTATGAATGACACTCCATCGGTGTCAGGGTCAATAGCCCATGAAACTCCCACCTTGGCGATAGTCACAGAGGAATCTTTCCTCCTGGTATGTTGAACCAAATGAAGGGTGTGATTCAATCCACCATCATTGCAGTGACCAACAACATTGTTTTGTTGGTCATCGGTCCCACTCAAAGTGTGAGTGCAACTGCATCATTTTCATCAACAATGAACACTTTTTCATACAGAATGCTGTCGATGGACATGATTAATGCGTTGGTTAGTTCTTAGCCAATGTCTTAGTATTAAAATGTTGGTGTGGGGAAAAAATCCATCTCCTTACCAATCCATTTCTTAGGGTGGAGGTCACATTTCTCCATCAACCCCATTCGTTGGAAGCAAACCTTTCCAATCTTCCAACCCTAAACCTACATGGGGATGGGGTGCCTCTATGGGTAGCGGATCTCAATCTGCTAGTATGCAATCTACATCAACCCCGTTCACACTTTACGGTGGGTTTGACAGTAATATTTTCACCTCATCCACAGTGTCGGAACGAGGAAACCCCTTCCTAGGTCATTTTGTTTCCTGGAAAGGACCTTTGTCTTTACTAAGGGCGCCATTGGGGAGTACCCCTCTCCAAGTCCAGTGGAATCCCTCTCAAGGGATGTCGCAAGGGGGAAACCCATTTCCCGGTCAATCTACCCCCATGCTAGGATTTGTTTCTTTCCATGGGGGGTCTGCTGGGGAAACCCTGGTTTTCTTCTCAGGAACCAGATGGGTGGAGGATTTACTCTGTTCAACCAAGTGCCAAATTTTTTTATCCAAAGATTTAGTTCAACCACAAACTATTTATGGAAACCTGGTGCCGGTTTCAACCGAGGACCTTCTTTTCAGGCCGCCAATAAGTCAATGATGCAACCTCAGTTACCATTTCTCACAACACTGCATTTTCTATACTTATCCAAGTTGATGAATGATCCCATTTGTCATGATCCTAGATGGCACGTGGTGCCAACTAAACTACCTTCAAACATACCCAACTTTGAAGGGAAAAGTGGTAAGGATCCACATGACCACATGATGATGTTCCATTTGTGGTGTCCAACTCGCTTAATGAAGATTCAATTTGATTGTGTTTGTTCCAACGTGCTCTTACTAGATGCCTTTCCAAGTGGTCAATTGAACTAGAAAGAGGGAAGTACTCAACTTTCAGTGATTTAGTCATGGCTTTCCTAAACCACTTCCAACTCCCTGTCCGATATGACGTTGGGATAAAATTGCTAGCCAATTTTGAGAAAGATAAGGCCATGCACATTTATGATCACATCTGGGAATGGAGGAGAAGGAAGAGCTTTATTAAAGCTATGGTTCCACCTGGGTTTCTCCTTGAGTGGTTCCTGAAATATTTACTCTTGTACATTTTGAAAGGTGTTGCAACTTCGAGAGTGTTTTCATAGGAACAAGCGATCTTTCTGGTGCAACAACTAGAGCTCATCTACTCTCAATAACGCATGCTCTATGAGATTATGTTAGATGCACCAAGATCTAATATTGACTTGGAAAATATAAAGTATAACCCACATGCCGATGGCATAGTGAGTTCTTCTCAAACGAAAGCCGCATACATGGCTACGAGCTAGATGCAAAAACTTGCTATTCAACAACCTACGGCTGGTCCGACCTTTGGATTGACCACCCCCACCACCCATTATTCAGACATACATTATGTGCAAACAAAGACTTCGAAGGGTCCTCAACAAACCAGAGAGAAGAAAAGAGGTAAGGGTAAGAAGGGTAGTGGGGGCAATAAAATATAAATGATAAGAATGTTGAGGGGGCCAAAGATGAAAAAAGGAAGGTGAAATTTACTTTAAATCTTTGTGAGGAACATCACCTTACACATCATTGCCCAAAACTGGAAGAAGCCAAACATCTTATAAAGTTGAATCAACAACAACAACCTACATTTTTGAATACTCCCTTTCCATAAGGGAATAATTTGTAGGGTGGTTCTTGAAACTTCAATCTGCAAGGGGGAACTTCAAGTGCACCTCCATCTGATGGATATCAAGGAGTAGTAAATATTCTTAGCCATTTGAAGCTAAAGGATGTATATTTGTAGACAAGATCTTAGAATTATGATAATCCAGAGTTGACCAAGAAGGGTAAGAAAACTTCAGAGGATCAGGCCCCTCTTCACATAGAGAAGCCTAAAAAAGAGAAAACTGCACGCATACCTAAGAATGTTTATAAATGAACAATGCATAACCCCAATGCGAGAGCTACCCCCAATTATTCCATTTTCAAGGATTTGGCTCAGACGCCCTGTGCAATGTCTTCTTTGGAGGTGCTCCAAAGTTTCCCCTCGCAGGGCTCTGTGTTGTTGTCTGCCATAGGAGCTACTGATTCATACAATTAGATCATAATGAAGTTTTATGCTACTGACGTGAGGACCTGCCTTCGATATCATGTAGCTTTTCAGATTGGTGTTGTTTGCAAGAATCTTTTGGTTAAGATAACTTTTGTTGATGAGGGCGCTTCAACGTGCATAATTTCCTTGTCATGTTGGAAAGATATCGATTCTCCTGAGCTTACTCCCTCTCCTACACTCTTGACTACCTTCAATGGACATTCATTTCGACCACATGGTCTGATTCCTTCTTGTCAAGTTACGCTAGGGGGAAAATCCATTTTCGTAGAGGTTGAAGTAGTCGATGCGCCACTTGGCTATAATCTGTTTTTAGGAAGAATTTGGACATATGCCATGACGGCTGTCGTCTCGACAATATTTCATATTATATGTTTTCCCCACGAGGGAATAATTGTGACCATTGATTAGGTGGCATCCAACCTTTCTGATGCGGAAGCTAATCCCTGGACCATTGTCCCTTGGATTGAATACTCTCAGGAAGCAACTGAAAGTATCGACTGCAGAATGTATCCTTCGCTTATGGGATATTTTAATTATTTTTCGCTGATTTTGTAAGTTCGTGCTACTCCGGTCAGCTTCCACAAGCTGGGTTCTAAGACTTTCATAAATAGGTTCACTTTTTTTATAATTTTGTATACACTTGACCCATGGACACTTCCTTCACTATCTAGTTCGATTGAAGGTCAATTCTGTGTTGGGATGGTTGAACCCTTGTCTGCAATTGAAGTAGCTTATCAAGACATTTAGGAGGCCATGAAATACCCAGATCAAACTCCCAAGGTCATAGAGGAGGATGGTATGTTTCCTAAGCCTATTTTTTCTCAAAACTCTTAAATATCCCAAGACTATTTAGACACCATCTTTCCATCAGATGAAGCTATTATTGAGGCAATGGTTGGAGCTGAAAGGACATGGGGGGATATGCATCACATATCATATTTCCTCCCTGAAATCAGTCACATAGAGAGTGAAGAGTTTAAGTCAACTATCGTCAGAAGTGTTGATGGGCCAGTCAATCCCTTGGCTGTACATGGTGTCTATGCCAAAGGAAATATGGCTAATATATCGAAGACAGTCCTGATCAACATGTCTAGGAATCTCGATTTCGTCGAAAATATATTCATCGGATCAAAATGCTCACAAGATGATATCGTTCAGTACACGACACTTTTTATAGAGTTTTGAGACATGTTTTCAAGGTCTTACGAGGAAATGCTTGGCATTGATCCTTGGATAGCTCAACATGAAATTCGAACCTACGAAAATGAAAAGCTGGTTTGACAAAATTTGAGACCTGTAAACCCTAGGAAGGCAGTGAAAATCAAAGCATAGGTTGAAAAGATGCTTAATTCGGGCTTCATCTACCCCATGCCTTTGACGGAATGGGTCTCCAACCCAGTTTTGGTTGATAAAAAGTAGGGTATAATTCATGTCTGCATGGATTTTTGGGACTTAAATAAGGTTTGTCCCAAAGAAATCTTTTTGATGCCATTCATCGACCATATTTTAGATGAGTGTGTAGGGAGAAAAATATTTTCGTTTATGGATGGTTTCTCCGATTACAACCAGATTGATATTCATTCGGAGTACCATCACAAGGCAACCTTTATATACCCTTGGGAAAACTTCGCTTATAAGAAGATGCCCTTTGGTATTAAAAATGCTGGTGCTACATTCCAACAAGCCATGATGTTCACTTTTCATGATTTGAAGCATATAGTGGAGGCATACTTAGATGATATAACAACTCATTCATAAAAAAATCCCAATATCTCTTACACCTCCGCTTGGTTTTTGAACGATGTTGTTACTATCAGATTCGATTGAATCCACACAAGTGTATATTTTGTGCGACCTCTGGTCATCTTCTTGGATTCATCGTTTCGATGAAGGGGATCATGGTTGACCCCTTAAAGGTTGAGGAAATAATTCAGTTTCATCCCCAACATACAATTAGACAACTTCAGAGCCTGCAGGGAAAGGAAAATTTCCTCCTGTGATTCATGCCTAACTATGCCAACATCATGAAAGGTTTCATGCACCTTTTGAAGAAAGGGGTCCCATTTTATTAGGCCGAATTTGCACAACGTTCATTTGATGCGTTAAAAAAACTTTGGTTTCGACTCCTTTGCTAAGTCCCCCCAACTACAATCGATATTTCTTGTTGTATTTGGCAGTATCCAAATCATAGATTGGCATGGTTCTTGTTCAGGAAGATGATGAGCTCCAAGAGAATGTCATCTATTATTTAATCCACACATTGATAGGTCTTGAAATCAAGTACTCACATGTTGAAAAGCTGGCACTTGAAGCATTTCATGCTGTCCAGTGACTTCGTCACTATATTCTGCTACGTAAGACAATTGTTAATACTTTCCAATATGTTTTGACTAGGTGAATTATTGGTGGGAAGTACAACAAATGGATTGTTGTTCTTCAAGATTTTGATTTGGAATTTGCATCCGCAAAGTCTAAGTAGTATTTTGTATTTGTTGATTTAATGTCAGAGTTCCGAGTCGAGAATGAGGAAATCAAAATGAAAAACTCATTTCTGGATGAGCATATTTTACTCATCTATTTGTCTGACCCCTGATATGGGGATATTATTATATATCTTCATACTTTTAATTTCCCTCCAAAATTTTCACGAGACGAATGACGATGAGTTCATCACATGTCTAAAATCTACCTCATTGTTGCAGACACATTGTATCGACGTGGGGTTGACTCAATTCTCCATCATTGTTTGAATTTTGAAGAAGTGAAGGCTGTGTTAAATGATTGCCATGGTGGATCATGTGGTGGTCACCTATATGGGTTGGCGACAACCCAAAATATTTTGCACGCCGGGTGTTTTTGGCCCATGATCTTCAAAGATGGTATTGATGACATCAAGAAATGTCACCCATGTAAAATCTTCACTAAGAAAATGTGTGCACATCCCACTCCCATGTTTCCCATTATTATTGTTGGCCCTTTCACCAAGTGGGGGGTATATTTTATGACATACCACCCAAATTTGAATAGGGAGCATTTTTATATTATCATCGCTGTCGACTACTTCACAAAGTGGGTTGAGGAAATGCCAACATTTACTAACGACAAGGAAACTGTAACACTTTTCATTTTTAATCAGGTCATAGCTAGGTTCAGGGTTCCGAAGGAGATTGTCACTAGCCATGGAAGTCACTTTCATAACCGCATGATTACTAAATTAGCATAAAAAATGGGTTTTAGGAAATAACATTCATCTCCCTACTATCCTTAGGCCAATGGTCAGGTCGAATCCGTAAATAAGTCATTAAAAATGATATTGAGAAGAACGATTAAATTAACTCGAAAAAATTAACACTTGATTCTATATCCAACATTCTGGGATTACCAGACCTTGGTCAAAACTACTACTGGTTTTTCTCCTTTCCAACTTATTCAGGGGGTGGAAGTAGTTTTGTCGATTGAATGTGAGATCCCTTCATTAAAAATCGTGTTCGATCTCCTTCCTGATACGACGCATCTCGAGGAGCACCTAGTCTATCTTGAACATCTTGATGAGCAATGTTGAGATGAAGCCTTAGAAAATGAGGAGCACAAGAAGCACGTTAAATATCAGTATGATAAATTCGTTGGTCCTAGTATTTTCTTCGAGGGATACCTTGTGTTGGTCTATGATCAGGATAAGGAACCCCTAAGGGCAGGAAAATTCAATCCCATGTGGTACGACCCATATGTTGTGCAACAGGTGTTGGAGAAAGGATCTTATGAACTCACAGATTATGAAGGTAATGTGCTACCAGAGCCCAAAAATGGGCTCTATCTTAATAAGTACTACGCTTGAGCCCGAAGGCACGAGCACTAACACTTTTATAACTATTGTCTATTTTGTACATAATTTTGTTTAGAAATTTTTTACCTCCTTGTTGCGTTAGTGATTGATGTGCTTATGATGTGTGGTAGATGCTTGAAGAGTTGTTGGTTTACTTTGGATTCACAGATGACACTAGTCACCATACTCAACATTTAGCATCCACTGCGTGGGTAATCTATTCACCTTTCAACCAGCTGGTTTCCGCTGGATGTGAGTGTCTCAGGGTGACTACCAACAATGTCACCGAGTATAGTGCGATTGTTGAGATTCTGTGAGATGCATTGTCACATGGAATCAATGACCTTCAAGTGTTCTTGGATTCATAGTTGGTGGTCTCGCAGTTGAATGGTCTGTATCGAATAAGCGATCTGGTGCTGTTATGACTTTTCCTTAGGGTGCATCTTCTGGGACGTCCATTTGATATTATTACTTATGATCATGTTCCTAGGAGAGCCAATGAACTAGCTGATGCCTATGCTAATTATATTGTAGAATAGAATTTGCATCACTAGTAATGTAAGCACACACATTCACATGTAAATATTTGCATTTGCTAGTAAAACACATAAAAAATATATAATGCACAAAAAAGATAGTGTATATATATATATATATATATATATATATCAAAATGATATCCATAAGTACAACATTTGGGGTCCCGAGCCCATGAATGTTATATAATGTCATATAAGTACAAAAATTGTGCTATGAGCACATAATGTATTTAGGCCCGAGGCCGATGGAGTCTGTCATAGAAAAAAACAATGTTTTTGAAACACCGCAATAGGCTAACCCATGTCCTGGGTACCCCCACGACATGGTGCTGCATGCCTATGGGAAGGTCATCAATAGCAGCCATATGCACATTGCGAGTGAGGCCCTCAAAGTTTTTTCCCACACTATGAAAATTCCTAGATGCATCGTCACTAGGACTTGCCTCCTCCCTACATCGTCAATTGTGTCGTAGGATGTTAGCCAACCTCACAAGTTCTTTATTTGCATACAAAGTAAAGTACTTATCAGTATGATGGATCTCAAAAAAAGAGTAAGTCTTTTTACTTTTTCATGTACACACACACACACACACACACACACACATTTTTTCAAAAAATAAAAATTAAATAACACAAAAACAAGTTACATATGTCCCGTGGCTCATCCTAAAGAGAAATGATGACGTCCAGATTATCAGTAAAGTCGATTCCAACATAGGGGTATTCCTCGATAAAGGGAGTCTGCTTGTCCCACAAACTGAAAAAGTCATCATCATAGGGGTTGGCTAATTCCCCCCCTCCTATCCGAGCTATCAACTTGCTCCATCTGACCATGGTTGGCCATGGTCACAATTTTTCCTGTACATATGTCCTTGGGCTCATCATAGGAACCCTCTCAAAGAAAAAGTGCACAGGACATTGCCAAAGCCAAATTTCTTGGCCTTCCTGAGCTTGCAATTAGAAAAACCATGTAGTTGAGCATGGTTGTACTCCATTCAAACATCGTGGGTCTTAAGCATTCAACCCCATGCTGGATTTCTTCCCAATATGCCAAGTGAAAATAGTTGGATCCTACGATCCAAACCAAATGACTCAGAGGCTCATATTGGTGATTTGTTTAATAAGCACTTGAGATCCACTTTTGATAGTGCCAACATCACAATACTCGTTAATGTAGTCATTGATACTTCACCCACCTCTTCCATGAGTTTGGAAGTTTGGCACTTTCCCTCTCCTAGACAAACCAGTAATGAAGTAAATATCTTCCACGATGATTGTCAGCGATTTCCTTGCGAGCATAAATGCTTCGACGTTAGGCTACCCTTAGCCAATCAAGAGATTCAATAATCTCCTTTGGGATCTCATGCCTCCAATATAATTTTTTTTCTACATGCCACATGTACGTAGGGAGTTTTTGGCATTGTCATCATCAAATACCGCCCGATCCACCTCTTCATATTCACGTTCTCTCCATTGGACAAACATCCTGCCCAATTTCCAACACAATTTTGAGTTAGCATTTCTTTTTCAAGTTTTTATCTAGGCATCCACGACCTCTATTTATAACAGGTGCAGATATCCATGACTAGTATTTCTACCACTTGCGGATATCCGTAGGTTTCCTTAAGGCAGCCTGTAGATGCGCAGAGTCGATTTGGACAAGAGAGGCTTATGCCCCAATTTTCCATGCAAATGAATAAATAAAAGAATGGAATTGAAATTTAGGGTGTGGGTACTTACTTGGTCCAGGTGGAAAAGGTTTTCGTTACTCCATGCTCCACAAATATTCATTGGAATTTCTAGGGTTTTTGGTCACTTTGGTTGATTTTTGGGTAAAATGGTAAAAATAACTTGGTAAATGGGTAAATAAACCAATATTTATTGAAATTGTAATAAACCACTTCTTATAGTTTCGATATTGTTTCCAAAATGGTCAGTCTCTTGTAGTTATGTGGTTGTTTTTATAGGTCTTAGGCCATACTTTGGATGATTTTTTGTTTCTTCTCGTTGATTGGTCGAGTCTCTTAGAAGGCTCTGGGCATGTAATGTTCTCATAACTAGCATTTAGAGTAGGGTGCATTCACCTGAACTTTTTCATTATCTATTTTCATTGCCACTTAAACCTAGGGTCGACCCCATTAACAAGCAATGCAACCTTCTCATCTGCTGAAAAATGTCGTTTTGTTGATGGTAGAGCCTACCTTCCATGGGTGATTTAGTTTAGAAGCTCATTGTATGATGGCACTCATGCTGCAAGATTTTTCCTTAGGCTCAAGAGTCCTAGTTAGTCCTGCCATGAGTTTGCATTCGAACTTCATGACTCCCTCTTACTCACTCTTATTCTGGCCATTACCCGCATGACTCCCTCCTTTATATGCTTCTCACAACAACATCATAGAGTCCATATTTAATCTCTTTTAAAACTCCTTAAAATTGAAAAGGTTGTTGAGTGATCTTGTTTTTTTCACACTCATAAAATGGATATGAAGAAATGTCTGTTCGACACAAGTTTACCCCTTTTTTAGGCTGAATAGATTATTTATGAAAAAGACATACTATAGTGTACTGGATAAAAGAGTTCTCCTCAGTTTTGATTTACACTTTTTTGGGCTCAAGAGACTAAATTTATGAAAAGGGACAATGGAGTCCATAGTTAATCTCTTTTCAGACTCTCCAAATATGAAAATATGTCCGAGTGATATTATCTCTTTCACACTTGTCAAATGGATTCGAAAGGACATATTTTTGGTATAAGTTTAACCCTTTTTCAAATTGAACGAACTATTTATGAAAAAAGAATACTCTAGGATAACTCTGACTAGAAGAGATCTTGGTATTATTCTTCTCTTTTTTGGGCCCTAGAGACTAAGCTTACAAAAAAAACCACCATGGAAGGTTTACTTCCTAAAGTTGAGTTTTAATTGCATTTCATATTGACTGCTTGCGCTTTTAGGCATAATTTCGGCTTCAACATGTTGTTACTGAATGCATTACTTATGAATTCCTACCAGTTCCCAACACTGTAATTTATGTGCTTGGACTCGACACCTTATCCCTAGAGGAAACACCCCCTGAGTGTCCATATCCTACACATGATTTCCTTGCATTGAGCATAGGTATGTTCCGCGCTCTTTGGGACTAGTTTACTCGCTTGCAACACTGGTTTCTGTTGATGAATGTA
>ML803199.1:340746-352795 GCA_009831015.1 Picea engelmannii | reverse complement strand
CTCAAGTAAAATGATCTATTTCTGACCCTTTTGAAGGAGTGACAGAACAACCAATTATTGGAAACTTATCGCTCCCGGGTTCAGATCAGTAACATAACTCCATTAACACCCTTTGTTTATCAAAATAATATGTCATTTATACCACATGGTGTCATGCTACCAAGTATTACCAATAGGGGTTTTGAGGTCCTCCTTAAGTCGTTACATGAATTAAACCATGGTGTAATTAGCCAATTGTTCTTGTTGTACCGATTCAAGCCAATCTAGTATCGATAAGGATAATACAAAGAGGGATCCTTCCTCCTCATATTTCATAAACAAAGCATCTACCACCACATTCTCTTTTCCTTTATTCCATATGATCTCATAGTCATATCCTAACATCTTAGTGACCCACTTGTGTTTCCCTAGTGATGAAAATTTTTATTCCAAAAAGTACTTCAAGTTGTGGTGGTTTGTCTTGATCTAGAAATGCCTGCAAATAAGATATGGATACCATGTATCGAGGACAAGAAGGATGGCCATAATTTATTTCTCATAGGTGGACATGCCCAATTTTGTATCACAAAATTGTTTACTAGTGAATACCAATGGGTGGTCATATTACATCAATACATCCCCAATTCCTCTTCCAAAGGCATCACATTCTAAGACAAAATTCTTAGTGAAATTGAGCATTGTTAAGACTAGGGTAGTACACATGGCTTCCGTTAAAGCTGAAAAGGCCTACTTCGCTTCCTTGCTTTAGAAAAAAGGTTTCTTCTTGAGCACATAAGTCAATGGGGTTTTAATTCACCCATACTTGTTTTTAAACTCCTTGTGATGTCCTATAACTCATAAGAAACCATGTCAAATTTTCAAATTCTTAGGGAATGGCCAACCTTTCATTGCCTCAATTTTCTTGGGATCCACTGACACCCTTGTTCGATTGACTATGTGACCCATCTATTCCACTTCAAAAGAACCAAAAGAACATTTAGAACATTTGAGGAACAATTGGTTATCCTATAGAAATTGTAGGGATTTATCAACATGCTCCACATGTACTTCCGAAGTCTTGTTGTAAATCAAGATATCATCAAAGAATACAAGCACAAAGTTGTGCAAGTAGAGCTAACAAATTTTGTTCATAAGGCTCTAAAAATTGGAGGGGGAATTTCAAAGACCAAAAGGCATCACTAAAAACTATTAATGGCCTTTATGTGTGTGGAAGGAAGTCTCAGGAATATCTTCCTCCTTCATCTTGATTTGGTGATACCCAAAGAAAAGGTCAACTTTAGTGAGTAATCAGGGCCCATGAAGCTAATCCAAGAGGTCATCAATGAATGGAATGGGAAATGTGCCTTTGACTGCCAATTTATTAGGAGCACAAAAGTTAGGGAACATGCACTAGTTTCCTTCATTCTTCAATACCATGAATATCAGGGAGGAGTAAGGGATAGTACTAGGACAAAGCATGTGGGCCTCCAACATTTCCTAATGATATTTTCAATTTCTTTATTTTTTCCAAAAGGATGTCGATAAGTATGCACATTGGGTGGTTGACTACCAATAATCAAGGGAAAAACATGATAATTCTCAGCACATGAAGGAGGTAATCCATAGGGTGTTTCAAATACCTCCTGATGCTTAGTGAAAACCAACTACAAGTCGTGATGAATTTTCTATGAAGGGATGTCCAAATTTTGGATCGCATTGAATTGGGAAATGATGTTGGAGTGGCCCTTCTTCAAGAGATTCTCCATACAATGAGAGATAATAATTTATTGGGAGCCATATAGGAGACCCATGAGGGTGTGTTTACGACCCTATTTTTTGAAGCTCATGTATATCCCCTTTAAATCTATTGTGACCATTCCCATTGTTTGTAACCATTCTACACCAAGAACAATATCTCACCCTCCTATTTCAATAGATAACATGTTGGATTTGTTTAAATAGTCCCCCATTTAAAGTTCACTTTCTCAAAATTGCTCCCACATTTTAGCATACCATTGTTGGCTATCATGCTTTGAAAGTTGTGTACCACATGGACATAACAATGGGTTTCTTTGGCCACTCTATGATGAATAAAATTTTAGGTGCTATCATTGTCAATTAATACAATAACCTTTATATGCTTGATATAACCCACTAATTTCAAGGTCTTGGGCTGAAATGCTTGATGACGAATGGAGAGAAATTTGGGGTTCCTCACCAAGAGGATCTAGGGTGGTTTCTTCAGGAGGATGTGTAATCTCCACGAATTCTAGCTTTGGAGTGGCTTCTTCTAAAACCTATGCAAGTTGGTCATATTTGGTCACATTGTTTGAAAATTTGTGTTCCTTACATATATGCCCATTGAAATACTTATCATCACAATTATAAAAAAGGTTGAGATATTGATGTTTAACTACTTCTACTAGGGATATCTTGTAGACCCTCAAGGGATGAGAAGTAATGGAGTTGGGCATATATAAAAGAGAGGGGTGTGGTAAGGAAAAAAAAGGGTATTCTGGTATGTTCATTTACCACTACCTGTTTTTCTCTAACTCAATGGGAGGCCTCCAAAAATGTAGCTAGGCGAGCCATCATGACTTGTTCTCTAATCTCCTCCATACCACCAATAACAAATTCTTTGAAAAATGATTGGTTGTGTCCTCTATGTGGATTTCCATTTGCTCAAAGGACACTATAAGGTCTCTAAGCATGCCTATTTGGTGTAACTTGGTAAACCACCATAAATATTAAGTATTAGTTTCAAAGTGAGCATAAATGACCTTCACAAACTAGCTCCATCCAATGTACCCCCATAGGATTTCTTATGCCATTGCCACCATTGTGAACACTCCCAATCCAAGTCTAACACACACACATGAAGTTTCATCGCATCATTAGTAATACATTTTAGAGAGAAGTGGTGTTTTATCTTGGTAACCCAACTTGTTGAGTTGGAACCATTAAGCTTGTTCAATTCTATTTTGGGAAATCCATGCCACATATTATTTTGACTATCAATAAAGGGTGGCCTAGAAAGACATCCTCCTCGTAGGGATGATTCATAAGTGGTGGATTTGACTTTTGGTTCCAAATAATTGGATATAAGAGATAGGAGGCAACTTCAAGTTGAGGAAGTTGTTGTTGCATGTCTTTGAGTGGGGCAACCTTACTTTTGAGGGATTCTATCTTAGCAACTTGTGTATTGAACATTGAGTTGAACTTAGAAACCTTGGAGTTAAGCTAAGTGAATTGGTTGTCTAGTTGGGTGATTTTGTTCTCCATGCTCATGTTTCAAGTGGATTCCATGGAGTCCTTGGTGTTGATGAAAAATAATGATTCTATCTTAATACCAACATTTTCAGATTTTGATTGGCTAGAGAAAAATAATCAGGATTATCACCTTGTGTTTATAGCCTCTTTTACAAAAAAATTCAATTAATTCTCAAGAAATATTAATGTTGTCTTTTATAATTTAAGTATGTCAAAATGAAAAGAAAACATTCAAACAATAAGTATTTTTGAATAAGTTTTTAGTAGCTTTAGAAATAAAAGACTTGATAAAGGTAACATAGAAAACTCAAATGAGACTCAAAACCATCCAAAGATTTTATTTATTCAAGTCTGAAATACAACCAACAAACATTCTTCATACCCTAAGGGGTAAGGACTAGAATGAGACTTAGCAGCCAAAGATGGTATCTTACATCATACAAAGACCAGTGGTATCATCAAGTGAAACCAAGTCTGAAACAAAGCTGAAACGACATGCCACAAATGTTTGACATGTCACAAATGTCACTGCCTTGAGTTTGCACAAAACCCTCAATCAATACTGAAAAATAATCCATAAATCTAACAAGAATCCATAGACTATTAGAGATAGGTGATCAACCTTGTGAAATATATCAGCAAATCAATACTTCTTGGCTCTCCTTGTTGCCACCTTCAGTAGGATCATGCTATCAACAAGAAGTATTTAGCACTTATGTATTTCATAGATGAATGAAATGATAAAGAAATATCACTTAAGAAGAAAGAAAAAACCTTATTAGAGTTGTTCTCTCTCTCTCTCACTCCTTTTCTTTTGCTTGTCCCTTTAAATCTTCTTTTATTCTTCTCAAAAAAGTAGTTTGAGAAGTTCAACTATTTTTTGTTATGTCATTAACTAATTTTTAGTTATTGAGACATCTTTATAAATTAATAATAATATTTAATGATAAGGATAAATAAATACTAACTAATAGGTGGGGAGCCCTTAATTACTCTTTTATTTTCAAATAAATTTCTCCTTGCTCCTCCTTTGAAAAAGAGATAAGTTAATGCTTTCAAACATCCATTTAAATATCAACATAACCCATATTCAAATCAGCCCATATGAAAAACTTTGTAAACATCCTTGTGAATCCCGAATTATAAATATATTTATCAAAATAAATATATCAGTTTGTTTCCTTTTCCAAAGATTTCATAGTATATATAAATGAATATATCATCAATTTGTCTCAAAATAAACACTGCTACAAAAATAAATAAAATGATGAATAATAAGTTTGATCAAACATACCATTGTCCAAAATATAACTAGAACTATGCTCATCATTAAAAACATCATAATAACACTCTAAAATTAGAATTCATATTTTTTGTGTGAGGCAACTTGCCTCTTCTCACTTCTTTGTTTCCTCTGCTGAAGAAACTCATCTATAAATACAAGTAAAGTTAGAGAATATATACCATAGCTAATATTCATCAAACACCATTTTCATTATATAACTTAGAATAGCTCTGTTCAATAACAAACAAAAATGCAAGCAACCATGGACATACAGGGAAACAACCAAAATATCAATTTTTCCCTTGAACTCTTCTTCATTTCATATAACAATTATTATTTAAGAACATGGGAATGAAAATGAATTTGGGAATATGGTAGGGTTTGTAATGTTTGGAAAATGTAATAATGGTAGGAAAATATAATGGTACATGTTCATAAATAAATTGCATTAAATATTTGTGAAGCTTGCTTATCCTCCCACAATGTCTTCATCCATGTCTCATCATATATCAACCATAAAATCTTTCCTTTTAAATATTAATATCAATATGACAAAGGAAACTTCTAATATTTATATATCACAAGGGAAAAAATAACTAATCTCTTGAAATGATAAATGAAGTTAGGAATGAGGGAATAATTAATGAAAAGTAAAAGTATGAGGGGCTTGGTCCTGTAGATATAAAACCAAACATGTAGCCTTTTTTATCAACACATTTTATTTCCAAAATTCATAACTATCTGCAAGTATGCCCAATGTTTGCAAACATATGCCAATCCATTTGATTTCCTTCAATAGTAATATCTGAGTTGATTTTCAACATTTTCCAATAGTGAAATGCAATGGCTGGAACGAGTCCATTCTTTCATGATAAAATTAATGTGTCTTTAATTCAACATATGAATAACCAGTGAAATGACACAATCAATCACCATTTTAAAGTTTTCACAGTGATGGTTCATAATTGTCTCAGGCAATTTTAAATCCCAAGCAAACAAATCATTTATATAACCCTTCAAAACTAGAAAATGGTTTAAGTTATTCGCATTCAAACTAAACCAATTTGAATAATTCTTGTGTGTAAACAAATCCCTCAGGTATGACCAAAATATTCCAAACAATTTTATTTATTAGACATCGCCTTTCAACAACCATTTCCATTTGTTAACATAACCAAACAAACATATTTCTTTGAGCAACTCAACATACATGTGTAGCCATGAAATATCTAACATGTTGAATGCATCAACAAGCATTTCTATTTTCTAATAGAACAAATTTCTCATTTGCCTTCAATTCTAACCAAGACTAGAAATCAAACTAACATTGGCCATTTGAAATTCTTATTGTAAAGGTTGATTTCGAAGAGCGTCAGGGTTCTAATCCAAAACCCATTTATATTTCGAGAACAATTCTGCATTATGAGGAAGTACAGAGACTAGGGTTACAATGGAGGACAACCCCACTCTTTTTTTTTGCATGGCTCGAAGCTAACTGAGCGTATATAAAAAAAATGACTCCAACCAGATTAACCAAATATTTTAGGGAAGAATATGAATGAGGAAAGCAAGAGAGGTTCTAACTAGTAAACCCCAACTTCAGGTAGAAAGTATAACCAAAATGACACAGAGTTTCCTTCAAACATATAACATTTTTGCAACAAGGTGGCGAAACCATTTTTATAAGAAGAGTAACGGTGGAACTCGAATTGAAGACAAGAGTAATGGACAATACTTGGGACTATGTCAATATAGCAGAGTTCGTGACCCAATATTAACATTTCAATATACCAAATGAGAAAACCCTAGGAACTAAGACTCAACAAGTTTTCATTTATTTGCAAGAAAACTAAACAACAAGAGAAGTACTGAGAGTGCATTAATATAATTATTTTATGGAGGAAAGGAAGACCGTAGAATGAGTCCAACAACAAACTACAAGTCCATTCACCATCAATGATAACTATAACCAAATTATTACTACAAATTTTGAATGTATTTGACAAGAATAACTACTGAAACATACCTTTTACAAGCTAATTGTTTTTCAAAAACAATGAGTTTCACTGTAAAATAGTCGTGACCAGGGCCGAGCAATTATTATCTGAGGTAACCAAGGAGAACCAAGGTGAATTTAAGAGGTAAGATGAAGTGAATAAGAACAAAATTCCAAGGGAGGATGAAGTCTTGCGAGGATGTGTTCTAAGTATGTTGTGTATGATTTTCAGATCTAGATATCCAATATTCCGTGCATGGCATGCTCTACAAGTGCGCTCTATAGAATAAGCAAGAATTCAACAAGGTTTGCCATTTTTTCTATAACTCATTTTTTGGGATGTTCCAAGTAGTGAAACATGGAGGAATTGTAGAGGAGATATTGAATAATATTGGGTACAAGTTTCAAACCTTTATTCAATACATGTATAGAGTTATGCTTGTTGAAAGTTATGGTTTGTGACTAATCCAAAAACTAGTCCCCTGAGACTAAGGTAAAGTTTGATGAATATGCTATTCTCTTGTTGTTGAAGTTGAGGAAGTTCTGCAGGTCTATGATCACATACACCAGGTCTATGACATAGTTATAGGTATGTTTATATTCATGGTTTGAGGGTTACATGTTGATGCTTGAGAGACATGTCTTGTTGATTCATGGTACATCTTGGTGATGGTTTTTGGTATCCATGTGAGTGGATCTGGGTATAGTTAGTTGATGACAGTATATCAGTGACAGAGACAATGACAGGTTGGATGATTTTTTGATCATCAATAACAATGGCAGTTTCAGTGGTAGTGACTATGAGTCTACACTTATATTTCAAGGCGACAGGACCGAGCAAGGATAGGTGGTTATATCCACCTTTTGGTTGGTGTTGAAGAACTTAGGGGGTTATAGCCTCCTTCTAGTTGGAGCCAGAGAATTCAGGGAATTGTATCTTCCTTCAGGTTGAAGCCCAGGAATAGGGGGTTGTAGCCTCCTTCTAGTTGCAGCTGGAAAATTGGGAAGTTGGTGCTTCCAATGAATGTATTCTTTTGACATATAAGAAAAGAATTTCGTGGTTTTATCCCATTTGGGTTTCCACGTAAATTCTGGTGTACTGTGCATTTGATGTGATGTTGTTCATGTGATACTACTTATGATTATACTACTGATGATATTTATTGAATGCTAAAGATAAACTGCTGAACATTGTTGAAGAATATTACATTGTGGTTAAAAGTAATAAAAGTTCTCATACTGATTCACCCCCCTTCTCAGTATTTCAACAATTGGTATCAAAGAGGGTCCTTCAAGAAGTATTCTAACCACTGGAAGGAGATCATGGAATACGCTAAGATTGGAGCACCAATATTTGATGGTCATAATTATGGATTCTGGAGTATAAGAATGAAAACCTTTTTACGGGCATAAGGATTTGATGTATGGTGAGCAGTAGTAGATGGATACAAAGCACCAACCACTCCCCCAATAGACAAGGATGGAAAGAAAATTGAAGAAAAAAACTCAAAGGCTAAAGGTACTATTCTAAACAATCGTTTTAATTCAATATTTGTTAAGGTTATGCATTGCCATTCTGCAAAGGACCTCTGGGATAAGCTTCAAAATATTTATGAAGGATATGTTAAATTAAAGGGAGATAAACTCCAAACCTTTAGAGCTGAGTTTGAACAATTGAAGATGAAGGAAGACGAAGACATTGTAGCCTACTTTCAGCACGTTGATGAAATAGTGAATACTATTAAAGGTATGGGGGAAGAGATGAAGGAACCAATCATCGTTCAAAAGGTACTAAGGTCTCTACCTATGAGATTTAATCCAAAGATTTCATCCCTAGAAGAGAGAATAGATCTAGACACCTTGAGCATGAACAAGCTACATGGGATACTCACCGCCTATGAAATGAGAACAAAACATGAGAACCCAATCACAAAGGAAGCAACATTCAAAGAATCCGAGAAGATAAAGAAAAAGAGCAAACAAAAGTAAAAGTTAGATTGTAGCTGCAATGATGATTAAGAGGAATATGAAGAAATGGAAAACTTTTAAAGAAAGTTGCAAAGAGGAAATGGTAAATACAAAGGTATGCTTCCATTGAAATGTTTTAATTGTGGTGTTATTGGTCATTTTGCTTCTAAATGTCCCCATAAGAATAAGGAAAGTGATGAATAAGAAGACCCTAAGAAGAAAAATAAAAATCAAAAGGGTAGAAGAAACAAAAAGAAATTCTTCAAGATAATTTTATGCACCAAGGAAGACAGTTCCTCATCAGATGAGGATGAAGACAATGATAGTGATACAACAAGAGTTCTCTTCATGGCAGTAGAAGATTCCAAAGAAGACAAAGAAGTCGATCTCATAGAAAAATTGATCAATGCCTTATAAGAGCTAAGGAATGAAAGAAATGCAATCAAGTCACACAAGGAAGAACTAAAGAGGAAAGAAGGTTCTCATAATTCCAACTCATAAGAGGTCGAGTAGATGATCACGAAGTTAAAAATCCAAGTAGATGAAGACAAAATAATTAAACAAGCACTTAGAAATCAGTTGGAAGAAAAGGACAAGATGATTGAAGGCTTGGAAGCATAAATACTCACTCTAAGAAAAGATCTTCAGACAAAGGACACGCAAAAAAACATCACCAAAATATTGGATGAGATCATTAGCAGTCAAAGGCCATACTATGACAAATCTGTACTAAGATACAACCAGACAGAGAAAGGATCGAGCTCAAAAACAATAGAACAAGAAGCAGAACAAAGAAGTTATGTAGAAATAGTTAGAGGCTCTCCTAAAAGGGAAGAAGGCAATCAAATCCAAGAAGAAGATTACAAAGACATTGCACCACCTAGAATATTCAGAATTCAGAATCAACAACAACGAGAAATGGAAAGACCTCAAGAAGAAGAAGGATTTATAAGAGCAACACCATTCATAAGATCTCCCACCCCTAGGTGATAAGAATATATTTCTAACTCTGAAAAATGAAAGAGATGGATCAATTTCGTTTGGCAATGACAACTAAACCAGAATCATAGGAAAGGGTACAGTCAATCTTGAAAGCAAGGATGTCAAGGTAGAAATGTGCTACTGGTTGAATACATGAATCAAAATATACAAGGACACATACTTGTGTTTTACTTAGAGAAATATGAGATAAGGAAAGCAGGATCAGGCAAATTGGTGGCTACAACGGAAACATATCCAAGCAACATGTTTGTACTAAATGAAATTGGAAAGGAAATATGTTGCCTAAGAAAGAGTGATGAAAGTTGGCTCTGGCACAGAACGGGTCAAACAAATTTTGATAATATTTTCAAAATCAACAGAAGGGAAGAAGTAAGAGAAATGCCCGAGATCTCTAACCCAACAGGATGGAATACAAACTAGGACCAAATTCAAATCAAAGGAATACTCCACAAAAAAACCACTAGAGATTATACATACAAATCTATGTGGACCAACAAGAACAAATGGATTAAATGGATAACTGTACTTTATGCTATTATTTTATGACTACACAAGGATGAATGTGATTTTCTTTCTCAGGAAGAAGTCAGAAGCATTTGAACACTTCAAGATATACAAGGAAATGGTTGAAACTTAAACAAAATAAAAAATCAAGTGTTTGTGATCAGACAATGGAGGAGATTTTACATCAAAGAAATTCATAAATTTATGTAGTGACCATGGGATAAATAGACAATTATCAGTAGCCAAGACACCTCAACAAAATGGAGTTGTCGAAAGGAAGAACATAACAATGAAGGAAATGGACATAGCCATGTTGAAAGACTCCAAGTTGAAAGACGTCTTTTGGGTATGAGCAATACATACAACAATTCATATTCAGAATAGGGGAATGCTCAGAAATAACAGTGATAAGACCCCCTACGAGATTTAGAAAGGAAGACTAGCGAATGAGAAGCATTTCAGAGTGTTTGGAAGAAAATGATATATCAAGAGAGAAGATGGAAATATTGGAAAATTTGAATCTTGAGTTGATAAAGGAATATTGGTTGGGTACTCAAGCAAAATAAAAGAATACAAATGTTTCAATTTAAGACTCAGCAAAATAGTGGAAAGCATCAATGCGACGATTGATGAAATATATGGACGAAAGATAAAAGAAAGAGGCAAAGATTTAGTGGAACATGATCACAAAGAACATTTGAAAGAAGAAGAAGTAGATGGAGAATCAGATGAAGAAGAAGAGAATCCAGAAGTAGAGCAAGAACAACAAGATCTTCAGGTACCTCCAAAGAAACCTAGCAGATGAGTGCAGAAAAATCATCCTCTAGAATAGAGCATTGGAAATAAAGATGCAGGACTTGAAAATCGAAGAAGAATACATTCACCAAAACAACAACACCTAGCACTCTTATCCACAATTGAGCTAATAAATTTTGAAGAAGCCAACAAAGATGAATATTGGATCAAAGCTGTGGATGAAGAGTTAGATTAGATAGAGAAGATTGACACTTGGGAACTGGTTTCAAGGCCGAAGAATAAGAATGTGATCGGTACAAAGTGGGTCTTTATAAACAAATTGAATGAGGATGGACATGTTACCGGTAACAAAGAAAGATTGGTATGTATAGGATACACTTAGGTTGAAGGTATATATTTTGAAGAGACATTTGCCTCAATTTCTGGAATGGAAGCAATCTGGTTGATTCTAGCTTATGAATGTTCCAAAAATATCAAAGTGTATCAGATGGATGTAAAGTCATCCTTCCTAAATGCAGAGTTAGAAGAAGAAGTATACATCAAGCAACCAAAAGTATTTGAACTGTCAGAAAAGGAAAACTATGTTTGCAGGTTGAAGAAGGCACTATATGGTCTCAAACAAGCCCCCAAAGCATGGTATTCAAGTCTGGAAAGATACTTGCAGTAACAAGGGTTCAAAAAAGGAAATGTAGACATCAATCTCTACATAAAGGTAAATCAAGATAATATCTTGTTAATTGAAGTTTATGTAGAATGAGTAATAAATTTTCCAAAGACATGCATAATAAGTTCAAGATGTCATTAATTAGAGAGTTGTCTTTATTTTTGGGACTACAGATATGTCAGAGAAACAAAGGTATATTCATCTCTCATACACAGTGTTATCACTCTGTAAATCTGTCCGGTTGAATAGACAAACAACATAGGTAACTATTTCAACCAACTTTAGAGATGAGGCACTAGCCTGCTCAACTCAGAGAGGGATCTCTCATGTCACTTGAAATTTACTTTGGAAACTGGTGGCTAGACTTGGTTTGTTTTGGGGTTTTTTAATAAAGTTGATGGCTAAAAAGAGGAGGGACACACAGGGCTATGGAGTCAAAACTCTGAAATTGAATGAAAACAATGATTAGCTAATAGAACTCTCCAGAGGATAAAGGCTAAGTGAGGCAATGAATATGAGTTGTAACTTGAAATTTGAAGAGTGTAAGAGGAAAGGGGAAAAACAAGTAACTGCATCAGAGCATTAATAAAATGAATTCTAAATTAGTTAGGAAGAAATACACACA
>ML803199.1:317223-335560 GCA_009831015.1 Picea engelmannii | reverse complement strand
TAAAATACCTTCTATCTTCTTCTTTTACTCTTGTAAATATTTGGATAAAGAATTATCCAAGTCTTTGTTCACGTGCATCTTCCCATTTAAATCCTTTGCATGGAAATAAGCATTAATGTCTTTAATTTGTAAAACGTGCTCTGTAAAACAATTCACTTCTGTAAAACAATTTCACCGCGAGGAAGAATTTCTTTGATTGGAAATCCCATAATTATTATTGAAATGTACTCCTGGAAAAATTCTGCACATAAAACATATGATAAATGTTTGCATTTATTACAACGGGCTTTGGCTGGAGTGGTTTTAATCCAAACTTCTTTTCCTCCGATGTGCTTCATGTAAAAACACATGTCCATGAAAGAATCCACGATAGTATTTCCCGGTCCACCTTCACAAAGATAACCTCCTCCCTACTTAAATCCCCAATATGCATGTGTGCCCTCCATCCAACCTTTGAATTTTCCACATTATAAATTGAGATTCGTGCCCATGATTTGACGTGATTCTATTTTCGAAGGATTTTGGGCATATGAGGCTTAACACATGACTTTGTGGATAGGATAAGGGTGCTTAATAAACGACATATTTTTTTTATTTTCAATGGGAATACGAAAATAAGGGTAAAAATGGATGAAGTGATGGAACTAAGGGATTTAGATAAGAATTAAGGCTAGGTATACACTTGGGATATTTGCAAACTTTTGACTCGTGGAGTACATGACTGTTTTGGATGATCGCATTGGGCGAAGGATTTAGGTGATGGGATCTTGACGGAGCTGGTGAAAAAGTTATAAAATCTGAGTGGAAAAATAACACAAGGACAAGATGCTTTGGAAAAATCAAATGCAAATCAGCAGGTGAAAACACCATCAACGTCCGATATCGGGGGTTTGGAAAAAATGGTTTTGATGAGACCGTTTTTTTCTCCGATGTACCTCTAGTGTTGCCATGCATCCACAGACGAAACCATAATGGTTTCTACGGCCCGCCTTCGAACAATTATCTTTCGCGCTGCTTCATTCTCCGATATGTGCCTTAGCCATTGATCCGAGCTTCTTCAAGATCGACGGTTTGCCGAGTTATACCTTTTGTGCCTCCGCTATATTTGTCTATATGCCGTTGGATATACCCCGACCCCCCAAACTATCATACTTCCACAGTGATATAGCATTTCGCTAAATTTCTGAAATTTGGATCCTGATATGAAAATTGTTATGGTGATAACACCAAGTACATTAGAGAAATGCTAAAAAGGTTTGGAATGGAAGATTGAAAACCAGTCAGTACTCCTTAGCCTTAGTCGTTGATCCGATCTTCTTCAATATCGACAGTCTGCCGAGTTATACCTTTTGCGCCTCCGCTATATTTTTCTATATAGCGTTGGATATAGCCCGACCCCTCAAACTATCATACTTCCACAGTGATATAGCATTTCGCTAAATTTCCAAAATTTGGATCCTGATATGAAAATTGTTATGGTGATAACACCAAGTACATCAGAGAAATGCTAAAAAGGTTTGGAATGGAAGATTACAAACCAGTCAGTACTCCTATGGAAACCAATTGCAAGTTAAGTAAGGATGATGATTCTAAATATGTAGACCAAAGACTGTACAGATCGATGATTGACAACTTACTCTATGTGACATCTTCTAGACCAGATGTGATGCAGGCAGTTGGATAGGTTTCGAGGTTTCAAGCAGCACCAAAGGAATCACATGTTATGGTAGTGAAGAGGATATTAGTATATCTAAAAGGTACAAAAGAGTTTGGATTATGGTATCCAAAAGGAAATAATTTATCTCTTGTTTCCTACACAGATGTAGATTGGTAAGGTAGCATTGATGATAGAAGAAGTACAAGTGGAGCAAATTTCTACTTTGGTGAGTGCCTGGTATCATGGTTAAGCAAGAAAACATCATCAGTATCTTTGTCTACAACAGAAGCAAAGTATATTGCAGCAACAACATGTTGTACTTGGGTTCTATGGATGAAACAATCTTTGAAGGATATATAGGTTGAATATGATGAGCCCGTTCCAATATTTTGTGATAACACCAGTGCCATAAGTATATCAAAGAATCCAGTGATGCACTCCAAGATGAAACACATTTCGATCAAGTTTCACTTTCTACGAGAACAGGTTGTAGAGAAGAACATCAGGGTCGAGTATGTTGGGAAAAAAGAGAAGATTGCAGATATCTTCACCAAACCCCTTCCAAGTGAGGCCTTTGAGTATCTTTGACAAAAACTTGGAGTAGTTTTTCTCCAAAGTGAGTTTTGAATGATTTTCATATATGTCATGGATTTACATGAGGAAGCACCACATAGAGTAAAAGGATAATTCAGACAGGGGGAGTAGCCCAAAGGATAGTTCAAACAGGGGGATAATTCCCAAGGAGGATTACCCTTTTCCATTGATGCCGAAGGGGGAGAGAAAGAATAGATGCATGCAAATGGAGAGAAAGAACAAATGCATAGAAACGGGGGGAGAAATGGTAATAGGGGGAGACATGATCATAGGGGGAGCATGAGCAGGAGCATGAGTGTTCCCATGCCATCATTGTTTCCATCAATGCCAAAGGGGGAGATTGTTGGAGAGTTGGTTGTCATTGATATCAACGAGTAGTGGATTGATGTCGACTGATGTGATGGGTGTATTTGGAGAAGTCTCCAAAGTGGTCCCCTTATGGCTTAGCTCTAAGCATGGACCTCATAGGAAGACGCTTTGAAGAAGTCTACAAGAAATCCCTAAGTATGGTTAAGGATCTCGTAGTTGATTGCATGGCCCTCACATGAAGACGTTTTGAAGAATTATACAAGAAACCCATAAGTATGGTAAAGGATCACGTAGTTGATCATGGAATTAGGTCACGAAGGATGAAGTAAATGAAGGTAACTCACTCATGGATGGATAGTCCTCATCATGCTATTTCTAGTGATAGGTGGTACACCATGTAGTTCCTCCCAGTTGAGGAGATATTCCCTCTTGAAGATGGAAGCCCTGAAGTATGGTTAAGAAGCCCCAAAGTATGGTTAAGAATCCCATAAATTGTTGCAACAAGAAGTTATTAGTTGACCCCAAAATGAGAAAAAAGGGTAAAACAATTGTAAACAAGAAGTTACAAGCCGACCTAAAGTTAAGTAAATAAGTCACTTGGAAAAGTATAAATACGCATCAAGAGCCTCTCATTTGTACACACACATTTATTGAATATTTGTCTAAGTGAGCAAGTGATTGTTATCTGAGGTAACCAAGGATATCTGAGGCAAATTTCAGAGGGAAGATAAAATGAAGAAGGGAAAAATTCCAATGGAGGGTGAAGTCTTGGGAGGATGTGTTCTAAGTATGTTGTGTATGATTTTTAGATACAGATATCCAATATTTCGCGCATGGCATGCTCTACAAGTGCACTCTCTAGATTAAGCTAAAATTCAACAAGGTGTGCCATTTTTGCTATAACTCCTTTTTTGGGATGTTCCAAGTAGTGAAACTTGGAGGAATTGCGGAGAAGATATTGAATAATATTCAGTACAAGGTTCAAACCTTTATTCAGTACATGTACGAAGTTATGCTTGTTGAAATTTAGGGTTTTTGACTAATCCAAAAACTAGTCCTGTGAGACTAAGGTAAAGTTTGATGAAGATGTTATTCTCCTGTTTTTGAAGTTGAGGAAGGTCTATAGGTTTGTGATCACATACACTAGGTCTACAAAGTTACATGTATGTTTATATGCATGTTTTGAGGGTTACATGTTGATTCTTGAGAGGCATGTCTTGTTGATGCATGATACATCTTGGTGATGGTTTTTGGTATCCATGTGGGTGGATCTGGGTATAGTTGGTTGATGACGATATATAAATGACAGAGACAATGACAGATTGAATGATTGGTTCATAATTAGTGACAGTGACAATATCAACGATAGTGACAATGAGTATACACTTATATTTCAGGGCGACATGACAAGGCAAGGATAGGTGGTTGTAGCCACCTTCTGGTTGGTGCCGGAGAACTCAAGGGGTTGTAGCCTCCTTCTGTTTGGAGCCATAGAACTTAGGGAGTTGTAGATTCCTTTAGGTTGAAGACCGAGAATAGGGGGTTGTAGCCTCCTTCTAGTTACAAAAAAGGAAAATTGGGAAGTTGGTGCTTCCAATGAATGTATTCTTTTGACATATAAGAAAATCATTCCGTGGTTTTATCCCATTTGGGTTTCCACGTAAATTTTGGTGTACTATGCATTTATTGTGATGTTGTTCATGTGATACTGCTTATGATTATACTACTCATGATATATATTGAATGCTAAATATAAAATGTTGAACATTGTTGAAGAATATACATTGTGGTTAAAAGTAATAAAACCGCTCATACTGATTCACCCACCCAATATTCCAATAACAACAATATCTCCAGATCTTAATTCCAAAAGAAACATAATGAAACTGCCAAAATGTTTGGGTGGTAGCCTCACAAAACCCCGTTTCCATGCATTCAATGCATGAGACTCACGTACCAAAAACCATTAAATCCTTTTCCAAGTCACCATTCTGCTATCAAATTCATCTAATAACAACACAATACAATGTGCCAAATATGCAATATATCATGTGCCCAACATTCCACATCAACAACGATCAAAAGGCTTATGAAACTGGGGTTGAAATATACCAATTATCCCTTTTCAACTCATTGCCAGCCTTGAGACATGACACTATATTTATGCTAATGTGAATGTCTAACATGGGATACGAAAACCATATGCAATGTGTTGAAAATATTTTTCCCATTTAAACTTTATGGCATCACCTTTCCAAATAACTTATGAGAGATCAATACCTTGTGATCATGCAAGGCTATGTTAAGTTTCTTGGGTATGATTTCATGTTAGAGCTTGTAATATAACCCAAAGTTTTTCTAATGTAAAACCCACTTTGCAGATCACATATTGGAGTTATAATACTACGTTTTCATATGGAACCAAATTTTAACATGCAAAAGTCCACCTTATAACATGCCTTACATATGAAAGCTTCAATATATACCATCCCCCTTTTAAAATAAAACAACATCTTTTGTATGAACATGGCCATTCATTTTCGTTAATAACTAAGATAAGATTTATACTCTTTTGACCGTCACTTCCATAATTTCATTAACAATGACCGATGCATAAAAACGTCTCAATAAAAGTGATGTAGGCTGTAAAATATCGTTCTTTAGAGGACAATTCATGTTGATTTCTCTTTTAAACTAGGGAGCCCCACCTATAGTTAAGTATTTATAGTTTATAGATAGATAACAATTTTTTTTATTAGTGCCTTGCAACCATTTGTAGGAAGGTGGCTAGTTGACCATTTTATGAGTCAACACTTGGGTGCACCATAATGGTTGTAGGGAGTTGTACAACATCGCACGAGGAGTGTATTGAGATATGTTGCCCAATAATAATATGATTTGGTAAGTTTTACTAGAGAGTTATACCATTATGATCAATGTTATGCAATGAATGTTTTGAGATAGGTCTTATGATAGGTTGGCCCCAAACTTTCTTTTGGATTACTATTGGAGTATTACTTTTGTTAAAGTATAATTGCACTAACAAAAATTGAAAATTATTGTTATTTCAGTAAATTATTTTTCTCAACTATCTAGTCTGTAGAGGCGAGGGTTTACATGGTCCTAAGGACAAAGGAGTGTTTGAAATTATAGATCTATGATATACCTAAGAGTTTCCAACAATAATACTAGGCCAAATATTTCACCAAGTTAACTAAGGAGGATAGAGTGTACCCTTAGCTGTACTACTCTATTCCTTGGTTCGCTAGAATGATATCCCCAAGTGTTGTTCTTAGTGTACTATAACAACAATATGGTCAAAAGGTTTATCTAAGGATGGTTTTAGGTGCACCTAGGGGATTCTAATATACCCAAAGGTATGTGGAAGATCAAATCCACATATACATTCTATCTAATGTAGAAGTACTCACTATATACCAATAAATGTGTACAAGGGTGTCCAACCATGTGACTCCACTTGTATTCCCTACATCTATGCTTCCTAACCACAATTTTACCTTCTCAATGGAAAACTTCTATGTTTAAAGTTGTTAGAACATGTCTCTAGCCTAAAAAACATTTGTCTAAAATTTGGGCTTATGCAGGCATAGGAAAGAGATTTGGTACCAATTTTAATGTACTTAACCAACATTGTAGCATTCCAACCCCAAGTTGGGAAATGCCACACAAAATTTCTACGTCTGATACCAAATTAATTTATAAAAATGCTTTGCATATGATTACAATTATGCAGTTCTATACAATCCTAACAATATATAAAATTAAGCTTAGTAAAATAATAAAATCCCATAACATTAATATCATAAATAATCACATAGTAACTAAAAAAAACACATAGAATGCAGTTATCTTTGTAAATAAATCACCAACTGCGTGCATACCTCAAACTTTCCTCCTAGCCATAGACTTTGATGCTCATAATCTGTCAACAATAGGTCACCGCTGAGTTGGGGTTAGAAACTCCACTAGGGAAGGCTTCCTAAGCCAAAATAAGGTCTAATCAACACAATAACACTCAAGCCAAGGTGCCAACTACTGCAACTAGCTTACAACCTTTCATTTTCCAAAGCATGTCCCACCTCGGGAAGTGTTCCCCTTCTCTTCTCAACAATCCTTCGACTGTCCCACTTCCCTTTCAGGGCTTCAACAACAAGCCAGACATAAAGCCTCATAGCTTTGTAGCTATTTCTAGAATCCAGGGAACAATTCCCATTAGTTCTCTCACCCAAAGAGAGTGCTCATGGGCCTGACAATCCACTTCTTCAACATGCACACAAGCCTAAAAACCTACTTCTTCAGGTCAGACCTCTAAGGAATCATTGGTTACAAGCAACTACAAAATTTACCAAGTATAGGTATGACCATGGATGGCAGAGTGAAAGTATGGCAAGATTCAATGAATTAATCATGAGTGAATTGTGGAAAATGTACTAAGTTCTTATTTTTATAAGCACGTTCCCAACTTGACACTTTCCATGTTGGGAACTACATGGGCCCCACTTGGTGATACATTCCTCCCACTTACGAACTTAGGATAGATATGAATATATCCCATAAATTATACTTTCAGAAATATTATTATAATATTTCCTTGGCTTAGCCCCTCCTCCTAGACCCTTGGCCCCATTTCCTTCTAGTGGATTTTTATCCTCCCATAATATTTTTTTTGGTTGGTCTACATCAATGATGTATTTTTATTAATATCCAAGTGTGATTACATATTACAATGATAGGCTCACTGACCTTTTAGAATTCTAGCTCTCTAGCCTAATAACCACACATGGACTCTGGCCTCAAAACATATTTACAATGGTACTCTAGACCAAGATATCCCAGTTCACCAACCTATATGTACATTTACAATTAGGGTTCGGCCTAGGGGTATTACATTCCCCTCCCCCTTATTTATGCAATGTCTTAGTGCATTATATACACATGTATAATCAAAATATTCAAAAATATTAAAAAATATGTAGGTACTCCTCCCACATAGCATCTTCATGCTCCCAAGTTTCATCTTTAGGACTGTAATAGGTCCACTAGACTTTTACCAGCCCTATTTCTTGATTTTAGATCAACTTGGCCTTCCGTTCTGATCCAATATGCACACTGACTGTAATTGGAAGTCTCCATCTTGATCCACTTGAATCACATTCCAATCAATTGCATGATTAGCATCAGGTACACATTTTTTAAGCAAAGACACATGGAATACAATATGCATGCACATGGATTAAGGTAGTGCAAACATGTATGCAACATGACCAATATTTTCTAGGATTTTAAAGAGTCCACAAAATCTCACTGCTAGGTTTTTACAGTTCCCCAACTTCAAGGAACTTCTCTTGGCCTTCACTTTTAAGAACACATGGTCACCCACTTTAAACTCTCTATGGGTTTTTCCTTTATTTGCATAGCCTTTCTATTTCTCTTGGGTAGCTTGCAAGTTCCTCTTTATCTTCACCATATGTTCTTCCATTTCCCTAAGTAACTCTGGCCCAACTACTGCTTTGTCTACTGGGTTGTCCCAACTCATTAACACATTGCACTTTCTTCCACATAATGCTTCAAATGGGCTCATATTTAAAGATTCTTGATACCCATTATTATAGGCAAAATTCAACTAAGTGCAAACAATCTTCCCATTTTGATGGTTTGTCCATCACATACATCCTCAACATATCCTCAATCACTTGATTGAACCTCTTTGTTTTCCCATCTGACTCTAGATAATATGTTGTGCTAAAGTTTAGATTTGTCCCAAATCCTTTTAATAATCTGTTCCAAAATTTTGATGTGAACTTGGGATCTCTGTCAGAAACAATTTCCTTAGGCACACCATGAAGCCTGGAAATTTACCTCATATAGATATCTGCAATGTTAACTTCCTTGTGAGTTAGCTTCACTGGGATAAAATGGGTAGCTTTAGTAAGCTTTTCCACCACCACCATGATGGAATCATGTTGCTTGGCTATTCTAGGTATCTTAGTGATGAAATCAATTGTCACCACTTCCGATTTCCACTTAGCAATGGGCAATGACTATAACAAACAACCTAGATGTCTATGTTCATCCTTGAGCTTATGACATTCTATACATCTAACAATGTAATTATCCACCTCCTTCTTCACGCCATGCCAAAAATATTGGCTCTTTATAGTTGTAATGGTATTTTGGTAGCCCGGGTGCTTCGCATAAGGCGCATTATGCATCTCTCTCAACACTAAAATTTTCATCTCTTGAAAATTAGGCACATAAACTTTGCCCCTGTACAAGAGGATCATGTCCTCCCTTAGCTTGTAGTCTTTAATTTTCTGCTGCCAATTACTTGGCTATAATTTTTCCTTTGTTTCCAAGTACTGTCAATTTTATTTGGTAGCTTCCTTAATTATTTCCCTCAAATTATATTTGTACATGCTAATGGTTGTAGCACACATATCATGCAATCTCCTACTGAGTGCATCAACCACCTTGTTCTCTTCTACTTTGATATACTTGATATCAAAGTCATATTCACTGATTAATTCCATCCATCTACTTTGTTCGACATTTAAAGTTGGTTGTCCAAACAAATATTTCAGACCACTATGGTCCATCCTCAGTTCAAATCTTCTCCCCATGAGGTAATGCCTCCACATATTCAAGGTTGTATGCACTATGTCTGCCAATTCTAAATCATGAGTAGTATAATTTGTCTCATGCTCTTGCAACTTCCTAGAATCATAACATATCACATGCCCATTTTGAATAAGGACTCCCCCAAGTCATTCTTTGAATGCATCAACGCACACAACAAAATATTCATTAGGATCATCAATCCTCAATATTGGTGCACTTATCATCAAGATTTTCAAGTGTTGAAAGCTTCTTTCACAATCAAGGGGCCATTCAAATCTCACACCCTTCTTTTGCAAAGATGTAATTGGGTGTGAAATCTTTGAAAAACCCTCAATAAATATTCTATAATATCCCGCTAGCCCCATGAATGACCTCACCTCTGCTACATTCCTTGGTAATGACCATCCCTCAATGTATTTTATCTTCTCACGATCCACAACTATCCCTTCCTCTGAAATGATATGGCCCAAAAAATGTATATGTCTCTAGTAGAATGAGCACCTGCTCAACTTCGCATACAACTGATTCTCCCTCAATACTTGTAGAACCATCCTCAAATGTTGCTCATTCTCTTCTTCAGACTTAGAGTAGATAAGTTTGTCATCCAGGAAGACAATGACAAAGTTATCCAAGTAATTTCTGAAAATACCATTCATCAAACACATAAAGACAACTGGTGCATTTGACAACCCAAATGGAACCACTGTAAATTTGGCCATACCTCATTCTAAAGGTTGTCTTGATGATATATTCCTCTTTAATTTTCACTTGATGATAGCCTGATTGAAGGTCAATCTTGGATAATATATTTGCATCCTTTAGTTGATTGAAAAGTTCATCTATCCTTGGCAAAGGATGCTTGTTCTTCACAACCACCTTATTCAGTTTCTTGAAATTAATGCAAAGCCTCAAGGTACCATCCTTATTTTTCACAAATAATATTGGAGCACCCCAAGGAGACACACTTGGGCATATATACACCTTATTCAACAACTCCTCACGATGCATTTGTAACTCTTTCAACTCTGGTGTACTCATCATATAAGGAGTCTTGGACACTGGGGCTTCTCCAAGAATCAAATTGATAGAGAAATAAATATCTCTCTTGGGTGGCAACCCTATTATCTCTCCAAACACATCCTCAAACTCTTTCAATACTACATAGTCTTCAATGTTTGGCACTTTATCCTTGGGTGTATCTTCCATATGTGCTGCAAATATTTGGCATCCTTTCCTGAAGATTTTCTTCAACTACAAGGTTGAAACTTCTCTGATAGTTACTGCCCTTGAAATACCTTGTAATTTTCATAAGTTCCCTTCCTCATCCAAGCAATTAAGTGCCTTGTTGTAACAATATAGGACAACCTGATGTTTTTCCTAACAATCCATACCAATTAGGAAACATATGAACCTAATGGTATGATCTTCAAATCTCCCCTTGTGCACAGTCCCTTCTTGTCCATTAGACATTCTTTTACCATCTCATTAATTCTTCTTTTAGCTCTTATAGCTAGCTACACCAACCAAGATTTCCCAATATTGCTCCTTGGAAATTGAAATCTTTCCACCATATTAGGATATAGATAACTATAGATAGCTCATGAATCAATAAACAAAAGCAATGGGTTGGTCATTGATCTTACCTTACACTTCAATCATATGAGACTGAAACTCAGCTTGCTTGTTATCTAGGGCTACGCAGATCCTCGTCATGTTTCTGCCTATTTCCTCCATTGTATCTACTTGTTTTACATTGTGAACAATCCTCACTTTTTCACCTTTGCGGGGGAAATCTCTGTATGTATGATCTCCTTCAAAACCCCAACATTTAATAGGTTGCTTACTTGATGTTTTCCCCATTGTTTTTGTCATTTGGTATTATTGGAACTGGCTGTCCCTGAGGATTATTTCTAAAGAATGGTAGTTTGGTCCCCTTCTTCGTCTTCTCCATATTTCCTTTGTTCTTGTCTTCCCAAGACTTTTGGAAAGTTGGTATTCCTTTATGCTGATCATAGAGGAATCTATCTCTCCTCGTGGTTTCCTCCAATGTCTTGGGATCATCATACTGTATCTTATCACTGAAACTTGATGGAAGCCCACTCAGGTACCTTTGAATCTTGATATATTCATCCTTGATGAAATCAACATATTTCAACATCTTTAAGAATATCATTTCATACTCAACCATGGCCATACTCCCAATATTAAGTTCAAATAACTCCTTCATCTTCCTATCATAATAACGATTGGTTAAGTAGTTCTTTTGAAAATACTGCTTGAAGTCCCTCCAAGTAATCTTCTTCTCATAAATGTGTTTCACTTGCACAAACTGGTACCACCACATTAAGGATTTTCCCTTGAGATGGTAGATTTCAATTTTCCATTCTGCATGTGAGGAGTAATTATGTAATTGAAGTACTTCCTCATTCCTAATAGGTAAGTCTATGCATCCTCATATTTCTTGTTCCCACCATCAAAGAGAGGAGGCTTGATCTTATTCAACTCCTTGTAGTTCATCTACCCCCGACCTCCTCTTATGCATTTTGACAAGATATAATATTGGACTAATATGTGCTCTTATAAACGAGTGTCTTAGTGAGTGACGAGGGTGTCTACCAACACCTTGAGATTCTCCCCTTCTGGAATGATATCTACGATTCCTTGACTTGCTTGATTCTGTCTCCTTGTCCATTTTATTCTCTATTCTGTCCAAGCTCTACAACAACTTGATGTTGAAGCCATATTGTTTCTCCTTGGCTTTCATAATCCTCTTATTATTATATTTATAACTCTGGACATCTCTTTTCAGACTCTTTATAGTCTCCACTGAATTCATACTTTCTTCTTTTCCTTCTCCATGCCCATTCGATTATATCCTTGCATTACCCATGGTCACACATAACCCCCTAAATTCATCCTCATGGTTGTAAGTCCTTTGTGCATCTTCCATGCCTCTGATCCTTATGTTGACCATGTTTTGTTCTATTTTCCCTTATCTCTACAAAATGTGCATGCAATAGGATTTGTTAGACCACAATAATTTAGCAAATCTATCAATTTATGCACCATTGTGCCTTTAAAATACACCAATAATAATATTTTTTATTTCTTGTGAATTTCGTAGTTCAATTCACATTTATGGTTGATTATATAGACTCCTTTTCCTAAGACCTTTCCAAGGACTACTTTCTTGCTCAATTCTGAGTCTTGAGTAGAAAGTTCTGGCCATTTAATCATTACCCATTTTCTCCTTCTACACACCCTTCAAAGAGGTGCACTTTTGGTTGTGTCCATGGATCCTTTACACTAGATCCTTTGGGATTTTGAAAAAATATCAATTGGGTTTCCTCATGACCATATTTTGGAAAATATGTCCAAGTTTCACCTTTATCTGAGCTTCAAGCTACTAGATACAACCTGCTAAAGTTTTGGTTAATTTACTCTTTTTAGCACATTATGCTATAGGTTCCTTCTACCTTCTCATGTGAACTTTTAAATTCCAATATTATGAATCCAACTCTACGAATGTCTTCTATGGATCAATATATTTCCATAGATTTCTCCTGTGCTCCAATCTGATTCCCGAGTAGGAAGTTATGTCCTCTAGAGTGAACCGGTGCCCAAAAATTACCTTGCATTGTTTGGTCTATAACTCCCTCATATAGTCTCCATTTGATGAATAGTTTATCTTGTTAGAAATCTCTCTCCAAGATCTATTATTTTAGATGAAAAAACTATATGGACTTGAACAACATACAATTTCGTAAAAAAATGACTTTTGAAAATGTCGTTTATGCCTCCGAAAATGGCCTACAAGTTAATCACCTGGGAATCATTGTAAATTTCCGTCAAATTTTTATTGTTTTTGAGAATTTTAGCTGACTAGGATGTTGACATGGCATAATGGGTCCACATGGTGCCATGCCAACCTATAAATTTACTGACCTATCTTTTCCACCTCAATATTCATCCTATCTCCCCTCTTTCCCTTTTTTCCTTTTCTTACCTCAGTTGGCACCCATTAATGTAGTTTTTTGTGCCCCACATCCCATAGTTTCCCACTTGGCATTTGTTTATTGGGTCATCGGAATGGGTGGGCTCCACCCTGAACCCATTCTCTGTGGTGCAAAAAATTTCTCGTCTGATTAATTCAACGATAGAGGATCAATGAGGGTCGATGGTGATCAACGATCGCCATTGTATCATGCCCCCCCCGACCTACCGAACGTTAACAAAGGGGGGAGGGTACGGAGTGGAAACTGTCGGTTTCCTTCTTGACAACTTGTCAACATCCTGGTGCATCGTGGTCCCTCTATTGGTGGTTTCCAAAAGCACCAGGGATACCCTGCGGTGATTTCCAAAACCATTAGGGATCCCCACATCAGGGTTTAGTGGGTCTAGAGTCAAGGTTCCGCAGGCGAGTAGGCATTCCGCCACCACAGTTCCACACCACCTGCCACCTACCACATATTCTACTATTGCCACCTTCCACCTACCACATTTAACATCTGCATTCAGAATTCAACTTATCCATGACAAATTTCTCCATGGATTGCACTGTAGAAATTGGGATTTTTTTCCCAATTTCACCCAGTTCTACCCAATTACGTCAAATCCACCATTGCTACATTGTAATTTCCAAAATTTCACTCAATTACAGGTCGAGAATGCCCAAATAAAGGACTGAATTGATTATTTCTAACTCATGGGCTCAATTCTTCCAAATTTCCCTGTAACATTTTCGTTAAACAATTTGCAGATATCCCCTTTTGACATTTTGACAAATAGTTTGTAGGGATACTCTACAAATTTCATTTCTATGCTCCATATTTGGCCCATGCAAGCTCTATGTTGAACCTTGAGCTCTGATACAACATTGTAGCATCCCCGACCCAAGCTGGGAAATGCCACACAAAATTTCTACCTCATATACCAATTTAATTTATAAAAATGCTCTGCATATGATTACAATTATGTGGTTCTGTACAATCCTAACAATATATAAAATTTAGCATAATAAAACAATACAATCCCACAACATAAATATCATAAATAATCATACATTAATTAAAACAAACACATATAAGGAACTTATCTTTGTAAATAAATCATCAACAATGTGTAGACCTCATACTTTCCTCCTAGCCATAGACTCTGTTGCTCATAAGCTCTCAACAAAAAGTCACCCTTGAGCTGGGGCTAGAAACTCCACCAGGGAAGGATTCTTAAGCCAGACTAAGGTCTAATCAACACAATAACACTCAAGCCAAGGTGCCAACTTCTGCAACTATCTTACAACCTCTTATTTCCCATAGATTTTTCCCACCCCAGGAAGTGTACCCCTTCTCTGCTCAACAATATTTTGACTGCCCCACTTCCCTTTTAGGGCTTTAGCAACAGGCCGAACATAAAGTCTCATAGCTCTATAGCTATTGCCATCATCCAAGGAAAAATTTCTAGCAGTTCTATCACCCATAGAGAATTCTCATGGGCTTGACAACCCACTTCTTCAACATGCACACTTGCCTGACAACCTTCTTCTTCAACTCATACCTCTAAGGAATCACCAGTTACAAGAAACTGCAAAAGTTCCCAAGTACAAGTACGACTATGGATGGAAGAGTGAATGTATGGAAAGTGTCAATGAATGAATCACGAGTGAATGATGGAAAATGTACTAAGTTCTTCCTTTTTATATGGATGTTCCCAACTTGACACTTTTCATGTTGGGAACTACATGGGCCCCACTTGCTGATATGTTCCTCCCACTTAGGAACTTATGATAGATATAAATATATCCCATAAATTATACTTTAGGAAATATTATTATAATATTTCCTTGGCTTAAGCTACCTTGGCTTAGCCCCTCCTCCTAGACCCTTAGCCCCCTTAGCCTCTAGTGGAGTTTTAGGCCCCCATACTCTTTTGTTTGGTTGGTATGCAACAATGATGTATTTTTATTAATAATCTAGTGTGATTACATATTACAATGATAGGCTCACAGGCATTTTAGCATTCCATATCTCTATCCTAATAGCCACACAGGCACTCTGACCTCAAAAAATATTTACAATTACACTATGGACCAAATGTTATAGCGTCATTTGACACCTTCTATGCTCATGACGACTCATTGGCCTCAGTTACATCCCTTTCTCTATTTGCAGGAGAAAAATCCCCCTTTTCCTCCCTAAAAACATATTAAAAAATCCCATTTTTCTAGATGTATGTGACTCTCCTTAAATAAACTCACGTAAATATGTGCCTTGCTAGTTAGCAACCCATGTACATGATTAATTGGCTAAAAAAAAATATAATTCCCCATATTTCAGGTGGAGTTGACAGGTTCCCTAGGTTCCCGACCTCCTATAGTCCATGCATAACTACTCTAACTAACAAAAGGGAGTATAAAAGAGAGCCTTGGGATGGAGGGAAGAGATATCAAAGAGATGCAACCTCATGCTGGCAATTTCTTTATAGCCCTGCAAGCCCATGTTTCCCTATATTTATGAGATTGTCTTCCGCCCTTGAAAACCCTTGTTTTCAAGATTTGTGTTCCTCTTTATCTCGTCAGAAAGAAAGGCATTGCTTCCTTGGACCCGTCGGGACACACAAATTTGGAGGTAATCTTTATCATCTCAGGACTTGGGTGGAGGAACTTGGAGCCTAGTTTAAGGATCGTGCTGCAACAGTTACATGATGTAATCAACCCCTTTTTTTTTATCAATAAAATAACTCTCATTCTCGTTTGATTCTTTGTGTTAATTCATGATTTTAATGCTATTATGTATATCTTATTTCGAATCTAACATAGAATTTAAATTGATTATGTTTAGTTAGTTAGTGAATAACTACTTTGTTGCAGTTGCATACTTCTTTGGTTGTAGGATTTTTAGAATATTGTGGTCAAGGATTTTTGGAGCGACAGACCTCAAGCGGGATTTACTTCAAATGTAGGGTTCTAGGTATGTCCTTCTTCTTTTCTTCGACAATTTAGTTATTGCAGGTATTTATTTCTAATTGATTGTCTAATTAGAGGTTGAGATGAGTCTTTTAAGGGAACTACTCTATTGTGGCCYTGACCCAAAGGCATAGGACTTAGATTTCTGTAGCACCAAAATATCCTGCCTCACCAACCTATATGTACATTTACAATTGGGGTTCGACCCAGGGGTATTACAAACATAAATCGTGATTATTAAACAATTTTTCAAGAAATATACACTACAAAATAAATAAATAAGAGAGGCAGTGATATAGACACTATAAGATATAATCCTTGTATTGGTAATCTAGAAAAGAGAGAGCATTACCTAACCTTTTGGCTCTATAGATAGTTTCTCACTAGAAAAAACCTAACTACTTGTGGTCTCATAATTAATTAGTACCACCCACCTAGTGGGCCTTATGTAATAAATATGACCCTTTTACATACTACCCACTATGTAATGGGCCTTATTCAATAAGATGGCCTTGTACATTAATTGAATAAATCCTAAGTATCCCAAAGTAGAGAGCTTAGGGTAGGGCCCTAACAACATCCACTTGGTATGCTTTGATTGTTGTATCTTGGTCTAAGTCCGTAAGAAATCTAACATCTTATGGCCAGTGAAGGTAACTATATTCTTCCTTAAGATATAAGTTCTCCAATGCTTTAGTTCCTAATGCAGAGTCATCAACTTGTTATCATGGGTAGGATAATTCATGGTAGATCCTGTAAAGGTTTTCACATGTTATGAAATTGGTATTCTTGCCTCCATGAGGAAGACACCCATAGTGTAGTTAGATGAATCACCCTCAATTTCACATGGATTATGTATATTTGGAAGCCCTAATATTGGTGCTTCTAATTTTTTTCATGAACCTTAACCCAAAGAAACTTGTTGTCTTCCTTTACTAGGAAATGCAAAGGTAAAAAAAAACCTAAAAGACAAGGAATGAGCTTCTAAAGGTCTTAATAGGATCCAAAACATCTCCTTACCTTCATGAGGTTCATTTCTCTTGACCCCGAATTCATGATTGGACTTTGATTGGATCTATCTTTAATCGATCTCCTCTATCCATGAATCCAAGAAAAAGCACTGTTTGCTTGGAAAATAAACACTTATTCATGTTCAGTTGCAACTTGATAGGATTTTAATGTTTCCAACACTTCCTTAAAGTGGCTAAATTGTTTATCTAAATACACAACCATGAAAGAGTCTGTGAAAGGTCTCAACATCTCGTTTTGGTCAATCTATCAAAAGTGGTTGGTGCATTAATGATCCCAAAAGGAATCATTAGCCATTCAAACAATCCTTGCTTACTTTTGAAAGTAGTATTCCAAGTGTTGTTGTTAATCCTTACTTGATGGTATCTAAATTCGAGGTTCAACTTGGATAAGTACTTCACTCATTGTAGCTAATCCAAAAAGTCATATATCCTTGGGAAAGGATACCAATTCTTCATTGTGATCTTGTTGAGTGCCCTAAAATCAGTTTGATTTGTATTCCATTGGGCATGATAGGACCATCCAATGTATCTACATGATAAATTAAGTTTGATAATTAAAGATTTATTGTGCTTATGCTTTGTGTTATTACTTACATGCTACAAAATTATCAACATTACACAAAACAATCTACTAACAACTAAGAAACCACACACATAGAAAATTCTACGTAGAACACAAAACATTTCAATTGGAAAACATTCTTGGGAAAAAAACTCCAAATGTCATTCAATTCTTGGATGAAATATGTCAATGTCACTAGTACATTGGGCCCATTTTTCGACGCATGTTCGTTGCCACAACATCACAAGTACGACGAAGGAAACAACCATTTTTTTGTCGCATCACCTTTGTCTCAATTACAACATTCAAGAGTTCTTTACAATACTGAAGAACCAATCCTTTGTAAGAGTGAATAACATGCCCCAATTAGTTCATACCAAATTCATCACGTTGTCGTCAGACGATCAATATATTTTCGTCGTAAGAGCGACCAATTATCGAGAAATTTTCCTTGGTAGTTCATCGCAATCACGTCACGTGGTCATCTCTAGTACGTTGGAAGATTGACGTTTGATTGTCATACGAGAGACTAATTAGAGATTAATGTTTCCTGGTAGTTCATCTCTAAGACATTGGTCTGGCGA
>ML803199.1:287577-307158 GCA_009831015.1 Picea engelmannii | reverse complement strand
ATACCTTTAATTGTCCTATAAATATAGGAAATTATTCTCGATAAATGTCTTTACTTCCTTATTGTGGATGTTTCTTTTACCTTTGACACAACCAAGGCCTACAGAAAAATCACAAAATCCTAAAGGTTACTCTAAAATAATGACAAATCATTATGTCAATGTGATCAAGAACTAATGCAATGCAAGCAAACCTTGAATGCCCACTTAATGATTTGTTTCTTGATATCCGTGACTCTGTGTCTATTGTGACCTCACTATTTGATTCTTTCTCCATGAAACTAGCAAGGATGCCAATAAGACAACAATGTTTCTTTGTGCCATATGATAAAGTAAAACAATCGAGGGGCAACAATATAGTTGCAAGCACACATGAAGCACACAATATGTCCAATCCACAAATTTTCAAGTATTGAAATATTTTGTAGGATTTTAGATAGTAGTGATTTAACCAATAATATAATGCATAACAGACCAACTCATTAAAATTTGTATTCTTGCAACCGAGGGATATTCTCCGAATTTCCACATTGAAAAACCTCCTCTTTATGAATAGTACCTAGCCTAAGGAGGGGATAATCCTTATTTGTTATTGACTCTTGGTTCTCATAACCATGAAATCTATTTTGGATAGGTCTGGTCCCCAATCTTATTGCAACCACTCCAAATTCCTGACCAAATACAGGAACATGTCACAATGGATTTTATTATCATATTTTTGAAATCCAACAATGGTGATATTATGTTTTAGGTCCCTGATCTAACCATATATATGCATTTACTACCAATTCAAACCACATTTTCATCATCCAAATTGGCTACTACCTACATGAATCAAATACACAAGTTGCATGGATTTTCAAAGAGAATTGTATGCAATAGATGCAAGTTCACAAATTATACATTGGAGTTATTTTGGCTTGTTGTAAGATAATTCAACATAAATACAACCTATTGTATTTATCCTCTCTTAGGTTAAACATTTTTAATGTAAGATAATTTTGTAAAGCTAATTCTATAATTGTAATTGTAATTACATAATTGTCTCCCATCAACAATAGTTTCATTTGTGTCCCTGGCTTGAGAACCAAACTAAGTTTATTCCTTGATTGTATTTTAGGTGCTTGTTGTATAATGTGTAATGGTTGCTTGGTAACCCATTGGTATTGTCGTGGGTGTCTATGATATGTGTCACATGTGCAATACTGTTTTTTCTTGGAAAATGACCTTTATTACAATCAAATATTGAGAATTCACTTAATTCATTCATTTTTACACAGATTTGTTAGGAACAAAGCTCTATTTTTGTTTCACTATACAAGCATTTACAAGAAAGAGCATTTTGAAGTGTCACTAGATTCATTCTAAATCAACCAAGAAAAACGTGTTCATATGTTGGGTAACATTCAAGCAATGATATTAATGGGATGGTGATTGTGTATGTTGATGGGACAAATCCAAACGATGCAAGCATGAGGTGGTCTTACTAGGTAGAGTAAGGTGCACCTACGTGTTGAACAACATGGAAAAATATTTTGGTAAGTATAGAGATTGAAACGTGGAAAAGAGATAAGAGTTTCCATGAGGTGACCTTCTTACATAGGTTACATAAGACAACTTGGAAAATTGATGCATTTTGGGGAGAATGAAAACCCAAGTAGGTTGGACGTTCCTTGGTTCATGAGGTGCAATTTTCTAGGAAGAGCACGTTGGGAAAGAGTGCCACATTTCGGGGTTTCAACACAACTGAAAAAGCAACAAGGCCATTTATAATGGCACACACATCAATGACAAGGAATTAACTAAAATTCCTTGGGCATTGTTCAATAATTTGGTTGTAACTGCCTAATATTTAAGTGCGTACCATGGGGGCCACATGTCTACTATTCCTAGGAGGTGGTGGTAAGACAACCCATTTTAGGGAAAATGGTTTGTACACCTCTCTGATTTAAAGTGGAGGTTATTAGACTCTAAGTCACTCAAGAGGATTAATTCAGTAGGTTGGACGTCAAAGGAGTTATTTACTCAGAAGATAGAGTAAAGAATCTTGGGGTTTTCTAATCTTGAATAGTGCAACTTGAGGAGGTAGACCTTGGAGGGTCAAGACTAGGGAAGAATTTAAAAGTGATTAGGGCATGGTAGGATTATTTTGAGAGTGTTATTGAAGAACAATATGTATAGGAGGTAGACCTATGGGTTCTTCAAAGGTTTTTTTCTACAAGTAGGGTGGCACTAAAGTAGAAGCACCTTAGTTGATTTGTACTTATACAAAATCAATCTCCTATGTGTACTCTTGTTGTTGTAACATTCTTCATTAATAAATTTTAGGCACCCACCTTGAGTGTCGTCCTAAAATTGCAATGTTTTAGTTCCTTTATGTGGGATTATTATCGTTCCTTGCAATGTTTACTTGGCTAAGGTAGTGTTGCATGCCCTAAAGTTCTTAAAGTGAAAAATTAGGTGGAAATATATATGGTCATGAAAGTTGGTATTAGAGAACAACTTTTCTAAAGGATATTTGGAATGTCAAATTGTTGATCGCTTCACAATTTGTGCATGTTTCTTGAATGTTCTTCTCCTCCAAGGGAGAACATTGGTGACTTATAGTTCCAATGAAAAATAGATGAAATAGACCTCGAAGGCTTATTTTTGACTAGGGAATCAGACTTAGATTGCACAAAACTAGTTAATGGATCTTAAACATACAAGCAAGGTATAGGAGTGCATCAAGGTGTTTTTAGGCCTTATGTTGGAAATCAAGCACATGGCTGATGAATATATGTTGTCTCATTTTATGAAGGGGCTACAAACTTGGGTGAAAAATGCACTCTGACACTAGAACATGCATAATCTTTACTTGTCCATTGTTGTAGAAGGTAAGCTTCTCTACTTCAAGAATTCAGGAAGAATTCTAGAAGTAGGTGAAGGTAGTTCAAGAGAGAAGCAACATGGAAAAAACAAGAATAAAGGAAAAGGAAAGACAAATCCATCTAGGAAATATAGAAAGGGTAAAACTAGGCAACTAGATGCATCTAAGGAAAAAAATGGAGGTACGCCTATTGTTTATTGGATCTATTAAAATGATTACTATGCTAAGAATTACCCATTAGAGAAAAAAAATGAATGTTGTGGAGCAAGTGGATTGACCTTCATTTCGTGTATTGATAGTATTAAGTGATATTGGTATAACTTGGAGCAAATAGGTCAGACATGAGTTTACTAGCTTGTATATGGGTTCATGTTGTACAAAGGTGTTTTAGAAAAATAACCAAGATAATATAACTAGTTCTTCCAGGTCATCCAACAAAGGCATGGTGAATAAACCAAACATGCCATAAATAGACTTGTTGATGTAATGAGAAACCCGAGAATGTAACTAACAATGTTACTATCTAATGACGCAAGAGAAGCAAATGATTTGTACCTTGTCGAAAATGCGTTATGGATTGTGGAGGTGTCCGCCCTTCAAACTTGCATTTGTCAAAGACACAAATAGGTTAAATGATTGAATAATAACTAAACATCAATGATCTTGCATTTGACAAAGAGAATTAAATGTTATATGATTGAATAATAATTAAACATGTACACCACTCTAGAAATACTAAAGGGGATACCTCATGAACGAGCTCCTATTGGTTTCAAGAATAGTTTATTCTCTACTAAACAGGACCAACCACGTGAAGGTGGAATCTCATTTGGCCCCTCCCCCCCCCTTGCATCACTCTCAATTCCCCATACCCAATCATGCATAACAAGTAGAAAAACATGAATTAAAGGTAAATGAAAGAAATAAGGTACATGCATACATAACATATAAGGTCCACGTACAACTAGCAAAACAAAAAATTGTACAATCAATAATTTATATTAATAAAATTTGCATAATGATATGTATAGTATGAATAAAGTATTTAGTACTTACAATTCGAGCTTTTAATGTCAAGTAACCACCTTGCCAAAGTGTGATGCCCATGTTTTTCTAGTCTTTCCTTGGTTTCTTTTGATGTGTCTGGTACAAATTTGAAATATATTATAACACACTTGAAACTTTTTGTAGGCTCCCAGACACATAAAAAACAACCAAGGCAAGACTGGGAAAAATGAAGGTTCTTTGTCATCAATATCGTGTTCTATGTCCTTCCTTAAAATTTTCATCCTTTCTTTTCCCTCCTCTATAAGTGACTTAGACCTAGACCTTGTAGTTAGAAAAATGGGAGAATTAGTAATGGACAATGAATTGTACCTTGTTGGAAATGTGTTGTAGATCGTGGAGGTGACCTCCCTTCAAACCTGCATTTGTCAAAGACAATAATAGGTTAAATGATTGAATAATAACTAAAAATAAATGAGTGTGAATTTGACAAAGAGAATTAAACATTATATGACTGAATAATAATTAAACATGTATGGTGCTCTAGAAATACTAAAGGGGAATACCTCATGAATGCAATCCTCTTGGTTTCGAGAATAATTTATTATCTACTAAACAAGACCAACCACGTGAAGGTGGAAGCTCGTTTGGTCCCTTCCCCCCCTCACATCACTCTCAATTCCCCATACCCAATCATGCATAACACGTCGCAAAACAAAAATAAAGGTTAATGAAAGAAAGAAGGCACATGCATAAAAAACATCTAAGGTCCACATACAACTAGCAAAACAAAAAAAATGTACATTCAATAATTTATATTAATAAAATTTGTGTTGAAAATATGTACAATCACTTCTTTTTTTGTTTCTTCTTTTTGATAAAACTAATAAGTGTATCATCATCACGTTCGTTCTGATCCCAACCTTCAACTATTGGGTCATTTTCTATTGCTAGAAGGTGATGGGTCATCTCAAGCATTCTACTACTTCTAGTAGTAGGACATGGACGCTGATGAAATACAAGGGCATCCACTACAATAATAAAAAACATTAAAATGACATGGTTAGTTATTATTCATAGTAGTGTTTCATTAGTACGAATATCATTACTACATTTTTTACTTGGAGGAGTAGTGAACACCATTGGTTGGGTTGTCATCGGTTCCTCTCCTCTTTAAGCACCCTCATCTACATGATCTTCCATTGAAACAAGAAAAGTTTTAAGTACACCATTTGAGGGAAATATTTATAATCGTCATATTATACATTTTATTTTAAAGTCACCCATACCGTGATGGGTTTGAGAACCACTAGTATCATGTGGTTGTTTTCCACCACCGTCAAATGAATTGTTGTTGCTTGCCTGCTTAAAACAAATAGAGACATAATTAATTGATGGGTAAAATCAATTGTCAATATATTGGACAAGTAATCAACAACTACAATCTTGTCATTTTATTTACAAACTCATTCGAAGGGTCGGATTGTGTCTGTGATCCCTTCCTTTGTCTATTTTCCACCATAGCTTGAAATCCAAACTTGAAGTCGAGCATCAAGTCTTCTTTTGTGGCAGCACTATTGAATGTATCCCCCTGCATCACATGGCATAAGATATGGATTTTTGCTTACTGGCTGCAATTAGATAAAATTTACATAATGATATGTATAATATAAATACAATATTTGGTACTTACAATTCTATCTTTTAATCTCAAGTAACCACCTTGGCCAAGTTTGTGATGCCCATGTTTATCCATTCTTTCCTTTGTTGCTTTTGATGTGTCTAGGAGCCTACAAAAAATTTCAAGTATGTTATAAGATATATCGATTTTGTTTTTGTAGAACTAACAAAAATTCAACATATTCAATTCAAAATATCATATATTACCTGTTGGGTTGTTATATTCTTTGTAGTGAAAGTCTAGTTGAGGTGGATCGATTGATAGTCGAAGTTTAAAGAATCGACAACAAGTCAAAGGTCGAGGTGGTTCGACTGGGTAAAGTCGAAGTCAAATACATAATAAAAAATTTGAAGGTCGAGGTGGTTCGAATAGGTAAAGTCTAATTTGAAGACATCGACAACACGTCGAAGAGGTCAACTGACAAGGGGTTGACATGCGAGTGTGTGGAAACCGACTGGAGACCAAATGAATGCTGACTGGTAGTCGATTGGTAATCCGACTTAGTAATCGACTATAACAAATCCTGAGATTTCCATGATTTGTAGCCAATGATCTGCATGGATATATAAAAAATTTTGGGCTCCTTTTCTTTAGGGTTTTTCCTACTGTAAACCCTATAAATAAGGTGTGTTGTAAGAATGTAAAAGATAATCGCTAATCAATAATTTAGAGGTTGTTGGTCATGCAAATGTAAGACAAATTGGCTACAGGGTTGTTCTTGTGTAAAACAAGAAGGAATGATGTTGATTGTGTCTTAGGTGTGGACCAAGGTTTGGCATGTAACCTTTTATTCTTAATGAACAAGACAAAAAGAGAGCAAAACGCTCAAGGAATGCTAGTTTTGCCGTTTGGGTTTCCAACGTAAAATCCTTGTGTACTGTGCGTTTTCTTTGTCATTTACTTTCTCGTTTAAATATTTCTTCCTCTCTTCTTCTAGGTTTAGTGTGGAAGTGTTCCTCATTTACTAACATGTGGTATTAGAGCTTGGTTTAACAACCTTGGATCTGAGCTAAACCTTAGTTTTAGTAAGAGTCATAAGTCATGAATATTTAAAGATTGTGTTAAAGAATGGCGAGCAACTCAAGAATAGAGATCTAAAAATTAAATGGCCATAATTTTGAGCTTTGGAAGCTTAAAATTGAAGATCTCCTTGTAGATTGAGAAAAATGGGAAACAGTTTGTCCAGGTACCATTCTGACATGTATGTCAATAGAAGAGTGGGAGAAACTTGAGAGAAGGGAAAGGAGTACGATTTGACTTTATCTTGTAGATTCGGTACTGTTGAATGTCTTAGGTGAAGATTCGACTAAGAAACTATGGGACAAGTTGGGAAGCTTGTACCAATCAAAATCCCTGGTAAATAAGTTGTTTCTCAGAAAGAAATTGTATCTTCTGAGGGTGAGTGAGAGCAGTTCGGTGAATGAGAATTTAAATGCATTTAATACCTTTATAAGCTAGTTATCCTCTATGGATATTAAAATCACTGAGGATGAGAAATGTGTTATCCTATTATGTTCTTTGCTAGACTCCTATGATAGCTTAGTCGTGGCTATAGGAAGTGATACAACCACATTAGTGTTAGAAGATGTGGTTGAATCTCTACTGTCATAGGAAATGAGAAGGAATAACATGGAAGGATCGGCCAAAGATGCATTAGTGGTGAGAGGTCAACCGATTAACAGAGATAAGGAAAATGATTTGGTAGAAATTCTAAGTCAAAGGGTAGATCTAAATCCCTTGTTCAGTGGAAGAGAATATGCTGGAAATGTAGTAAAGCTGGCATTAAAAAGGGACTACAAGTCAAAGGAAATGTAATTCAGTAAAGGATCCAAAGAGGAGAAGTCGACCGAGAGAAAGACAACCCCATATAAGGGAGGCGATGTGTACCTGGCATTGACCGGTACACAATCAGATCAATATGTTTGGTTGATCAAATCAGTAACATCCTATCATATGACACCACATAGAGAATGGTTCTATGAATATGAACACTATGAAGGAGGATATGTGTCCTTGGGGGATGAATCGACAACCAAAATTATCGGACGAGGAAGATTTTGACTGATACTGTAGGATGCGAGGAGTAGAACCCTTCCATGTGTGCTACACATTCTGGGTTTGGAAAGAAACATGATATCTGTTAGAAAGATGAGTGATGCAGGGGTGCACACTCTATTTCAGAAGGATACATGAAAAATGGTCAGAGGTGAGATGGTATTACTGAAAGGAGTTCATATTGGAACCCTATACAAGTCATTAGGGAATGTCGACTCGATTGGATGCAAAAACATTTTTGTTCCTAAGTCGAATCAACTTCGACTCAACTTGATTCGAATTGGGTTGATTCGATTCAAACTGATTCAAAAATTCATCATAAAGTTGACATGACCATGCTATGGCACAAGAGGATGGGACATATTGGAGAAAAAGGTCTTCGATCTATGCATAAGAAAGGTATGGTTGAAAATTTTCCTGAATGTAATTTAGAAGTTGACTTTTGTGAACATTGTATATATGGAAAACAAAGTCGGGTGAGGTTCCCATCTGGAGTGACAAGGTAAAAGGGGATTCTAGAGTTGGTTCATAGTGATGTGTTTGGACCTATTTTAGTTCCTTCACTTGGTGGATCCCTGTATTATGTCTCCTTCATAGATGATTTTTCCAGGAAGACATGGATATATGTCCTGAGGAATAAATAAGAGTTTTTTGAAAAAATTCAAAGAGTTTAAATCTCTTGTAGAAAACCAGACAGATAAGAAGATTAAGGTGCCGAGAACTGACAACAGCAGTGAATTATATGGAAAGGAATTTGATCAGTTCTGCAAGCAGTGTGGCATATCACGCCAACATAACACACCATATACCCCACAACAAAATGGATTTGTTGAAAGAATGAACAAAACATTGATGGACAAGGCAAGGAGCATGCTTAGTGGTGCTGGGCTCGCTCAAGAATTCTAGGAGGAGGAAGTCGACACTGCAAAATATCTATTGAATATTTATCCTTCGTCGATGCTAGTTGACATGAATCCACATGAGGTATGGTCTTGTAAGAAGCCTTCCATATCACATCTAAAAGTATTTGGATGTGATGCATTTGTGCATGTTCCCTAGGAAAAAAGGAGCAAGTTGGACAAGAAGGTAGTTAAGTGTATTTTCATTGGATACAAAGAAGGAAAGAAAGGATATAAGATTTGGGATCCTGCATCAAGGAAAAAAATGTACAGTCGAGATGTGGTCCTCAAAGAAATTAGAAGTGAGTCCGAGCCTGAAAAAATTGTTCAAACAAAGAATAATCCAGAGAAGGTGAGGTTTGAACTGAGGAATCAAGAAGATTATTTAGATGAGTCGAATGAATCCGAACAAGAGGTGGACCAACTGACACCGGTTGTAATGAGGTCAGAACGAGTAAGAAAACCAGTCGAAAGGTATAGTCCACCCGATTTCCATTCCACATTCATGTTAAATGCCACCGACAATGAGCTCAAGTCGGTCGGGGAGGCAATCGAATCAACAGAGGGAAAAATCTGGAAGGACGCCAGGGTCGAAGAGATGGAATCCTTGCACAAGAATGAGATGTGGGACTTAGTTAAATTACCTAGTGGAAGAAATATTGTTGGTAGAAAATGGGTATTCAAGAAGAAGATGAATGCAATAGGTCAAGTCGAGAAATTCAAAGTTTGACTGGTAGCGAAAGGATATTCCCAAGTTGAAGGAGTCGACTTTGGTGAGATTTTTTCCCTTGTTGCAAAATTAACTTCAATTAGAGTACTAATGTCTCTAGCGGAAAAATTTGATCTAGTAATAGAACATACATATGTAAAGACAACATTCCTAGACAGGGAATTAGAAGAAGAAATAGACATGAAATAGACTGAAGGATTTGTAGTAAAGGGAAATAAATATTTGTAGTGCGAATTGAAAAGATCCATTTATGGTCTAAAAAAATCACCACAGATGTGGTACCAAACGTTTGACACATACATCCTTAGTTTGGGGTTTGTGAGAATCAAAGTTGATCATTGTATATATTCCAAAGAAGAAGGTGGGCGTTTCATATATATAGAATTGTATGTCGACAACATGTTGTTGATTGGAAACAACATGAACGCAATAAAGGAGGTGAAGAAGCAAATATCCTCCAAGTTCGACATGAAAGATCTCGGTGACACGAACTTAATTCTGGGAATGGAGATCAAGAGAGATGGAGAAGCTAGAAAGTTTTGTCTGAACTAGAAGAAGTATATTGAAACAATCTTGAAACATTTCAACATGCAGGATTGCAAACCTGTGAAGGTGCCAATTCCCATGGGAGCAAGGCTAACTATTGAACAATGTCCAAGGACACAGGAGGAAACAGACAACATGACATGTGTTCCATATGCAAGTGTTGTTGGTATTATAATGTATGTGATGGTCTGCACTCGACCAAAAATTTCCCATGTAGTGGGAGTGTTGAGTAGATACATGCCGAAACCATGGAAGGAGCACTAGTAGACAAATGTCAAGAGAGTATTCAAGTAATTGTGTGGCACAAACACTTTTGCTATATGCTATCAAGTAAAACCTAGAGGTGATAGTGAATTAAACGTACATGGCTTTGTCGATGCCGATTGGGTTGGAGATATGGATTGACGAAGGTCGACCGATGGATATGTGTTCAATATGTTCAGTGGAGTAATCAGCTGGATGAGTAAGCGATAGGTGGTCATAGCCTTCTCAACAACAAAAGTTGAATACATGGCAGCCACTCATGGAAGTAAAGAAGCAATATGGCTGCAAAGGCTGTGTTCAGGAATCAGGTTTGAGCAGAGAGCTATGAATATAAGTTGTGACAGTCAAAGTGCAATATTCCTGGAAAAGAACTCGACTTATCATTCTAATACTAAGCACATTGATGTACAATACTATTTTTTGAGAGACACGGTGGAAATAAACAAGGTTCTACTGGAGAAAGTAGACATGTTGGAAAACACAACAGACTCTTTGACCAAGTCTATGAGTGTTGTGAAGTTCTCTTGGTGCAGAAAGGTAATGGGCATCGTCGCCCTAGGTCTATGAACGAGATTTCAGAGATCTCCTAGTTTCAACAAAGAAAAAAACAAGTGGGAGAATTTTAGGTTGTTATATTCTTTGAAGTGAAAGTCTAGTCGAGGTGGATCAATTGACAGTCAAAGTCGAAGGAACCAACAACAAGCCTAAGTTCGAGTTGGTTCAACTAGGTAAAGTCGAATTCAAAGACATTGTCATCAAATTAAGGGTTGAGGTGGTTCAACTAGGTAAATTCGAAGTATAAGACATCGACAACAAGTCAAAGAGGTCAATCAACAAGAGGTTGACATGCAGGTGTGTGGAAATTGACTGAAGACCGAATGAAGGCCGACTGGTAGTTGACTGGTAGTTGACTGGTAATCCGACTGGTAACCCGACTTGGTAGTCAACTGTAACATAATCATGAGATTTGCAAGATTTGTAGCCAATGATATTGGTGGATATGTAACCATTTTTGGGTGCCTTTTATTTATGGTTTTTCCTACTGTAAATACTATAAAGAAGGCGTGTTGTAATGTTGTAAAAGTTAATTGCTAATCAATAATTTAGAGGTTGCTGGTCATGCAGATGTAAGCCGAGTTGGATACAAGGTTGTTCTTGTGTAAAGAAAGAAGGTATGATGTTGATTGTGTATTAGTTGTGGACCAAGGTTGTTCTTGTGTAAAGAAAGAAGGTATGATGTTGATTGTGTCTTAGTTGTGGACCAAGGTTGTTCTTGTGTAAAGAAAGAAGGTATGATGTTGATTGTGTCTTAGTTGTGGACCAAGTTTAGGCATGTAACCTTTTATTCTGATTGAATAAGACAACAAAAGAGCAAAACACTCAAGGAATGTTGGTTTTCCTGTTTGGGTTTTCAGGGTAGAATCTTAGTGTACTGTGTGTTTTCTTTGTCATTTAATTTCTTGTTTAAATATTTCTTCCTCTCTTATGCTAGGTTTAGTGTGGAAGTGTTCCTCATTTCCTAACATTACCTTCCAGGGCCAGGTGGTATCTTCCCTGCGTTTATCAATGCACTCTCCTTTGCGTCCTCCTGTATATTCTTCCATTCCCTCTTGGAAATGGCCAAAGGATGATCATACTTAGGGTTGTTTTTCAATTGAACCCTATATTGATCTCTGACATATTTCAAATATGTACGAGCCCTCGAGGTGATTTCAAACTTGTTGAATATATCGCCAGACAGGCTGACCATATGGTCTATAAGATTATTTTTCAAATCTTTATTCTGGGAATTCCACCATGTGCAAATGGTGGGACCGAATATATTTAGAGGCTTGTCATGCAAGGTCCTATAAAAAATATTGTTTTCTGAAAAACGATATGATAACTAGATTAAAATAATATGAAATATGTAGGTTCCAATAAAATGGTAGGAATCAACTATTTAACATATTCAAAAATACCTAGGATTTATTGTATCTTCAAGGGAACCAAGTTTTCATCCACCAACAAGTTGATGGAGAGTGTTCCCGAGATTTGAACATGTGTTTCCCTAGGATAACAATTCTCTGGCTACGCATAGCCAATATCCTCATGAGATTCTCAATGTAGACCTTCATGAGTATGGTCTAGTATGTGTGGTGGGGGTGTCTCATGGGCCCCACAATTTTTAGTCCTCTGAGGCACATACAGAGAGGAAAATAGACTCCTAGGTATGTGGCTCGTGTTAGGACGTTGTGGGGTTTGTGCATCACTTCCACTAGTAGCATCCCCATGACCAGGTTGCCCCGTCGGATTCAAAATTTCCTATAGAATGGAAATGTTAGAGTATTGCACATATAATGGTATCAGACAAAAATTTCATAAATCAATATATGTCTGAAATAGTCTTTTTTTTTTTTTTTTTAAATTGCGCTTACCCCATATTGTTTTATATTATGTCTTAAAATTTCCATCCATTTTTTTACCCTCCTCTGTAAGTGACTTAGATCTAGCCAATTCAATGTATTCCTTATTTTCCTTTCTCAAGGCCTTTCGAATTGTTTCCACCTGGTTTATGGAATCGTATATTTCATTCCACACAACATCCTTCTCTGACATTGTGCTCATCTACATCAACAAATTATAAACATGTTGATTCAATTATTGTAAGAAAGAATTGATATGAAAATCATTATTAACCTGCTCCAAGCTAGCTGGTGCCTTCCCATGATCACCCTGCCACATTATAAGATGCATGACAATTTAAAATGTTATAAAAAATAATCTAAGAAGCAAGAGCTATTAAAATGTGTGTTAAATATATAAAAAGGAAAACATTAATTACATGTTTGGTATATTGGTAGAACATGTTTACCCCCATAATAGCAGTGCTTCCATCGATTCAATTCAAATTGTAATYGATCAAAAAATCTTCCCCTGGAACTATTTTTTTCACTGCACATACAAATATTTGATTTCCTTCACGCCCTTCAAATATACAATTGGGTTTCTTTCTTGTTGTCCTGGGTCTTCTAMTATTAATAATCCCTATAATATTTCCAAACACTGTTGGCCTTCCATCAATATACAACGTCGCTCCTTTACTGTGATCATTGTCTTTTAGATGTATGTAATTTGCAGTGACTGCATATCTCCGCATACTTGGAATATATCGGAGTAGCCTCAACCAATATCCATAGTTGTAGCATGGCCCGAAATACTCCATCAACTCAACAAGTCCTCCATCTTTCATCTTTATTCCATCCATGGAAAATAGACCCATGCAATATATGGATGACGGAGCAATGTGACAAATCCTCTCATTGACACAGAAGTCAGTGTCCAACTGAGGAAGTTTATTAGGTATCCATGGTCTCAGTAAATGTTTGTACCTCAAAGGAACCTCGATGTCACCTATGCTCTCATCGTCATATGAACATGAAACTCCTTTAGCAGGAAAGAATTCCACGTGCCTACAAAATTTTCTTCTGACCTTTTCACCTCTAGTTGATCTCGCCCTGTTAGATGTGTTGGACGTCGTAATGCTTTCCCCCCTCCCTCCAGAAATTCCATTGCTCGAGGATGATAGGTTTGATAGGTACCTGTTTGGTTGTACCTACACTTGATTGAATGAGAAAATGTAGTTAGCGACGATGTGATTAAATTTATCCACATCCTTCACATGAATAGAAATCATCAAAATGTATGTGCCAAGCATGATCATAATAATCACATGTGAACATTGGGATTGAGTACACAATTCACACTTTTTTCTTTGGTAAATATGGAATAAGTGTTGAAATAGGACTTATATGGAATCACATTTCATACTAAAGGTGGGGCTTGTAAGTTGCACCCATAAGTAAGGTACATTCAGATTACAAATATTCTCAGTAAATAAGTTATGATTGTGTTACTCTATAAACTATACCCATTGAAACTAATGGTGATAATAGACATATGGATAAAGGTGAAGTATAACCATTACAATACCATATGGATTCAATGATACTAATTAGCCTAATAATCTTGATTACGAATAAGTACTGATTGCAACCATACGTATTTGGTTACCATGTAAGTGATTGTTACAACTTATCTATAAAAGTGTTTAAGGTTCTCTATTGAATACTAAGGATAAGCTAATGTGGTTTGATTCCCATTGATTGATCGTATTGAAAAAATAGTGATAAGTAACAGTACTGCAATTACCTATATATAGAGTTACATTAGGTATCATAAACTCATATAAGTGAGATATTTGTGTGATTTAATGCCATAAACTCACCTCATTATGGAAGGTAATATGGTTCCTAGTTAAAGGTGATTATACTAGTAAGAGTGGTTGATTGAAGACAATGGTCCTTGCTCATTATCTGTAACAATATTGATAGACCCCATGTTGTTTCTATTATAGATACAAGATGATTACTAGCTCATAGGGTAAGTAGATAAAGCCGAATCGTGTTAGCTCATCATGAAATGGGAAACATATTGATACTTCTTATTATGTATGTTACTAAGAGCTCTACTATTTTTGTGATAGCATCACATTCTTCTTTAGATAAAGGTAATCACATAACTAACACCATATGCTTACTTACAACTGTTGGAACCATTACATGATGTGTAACTATGAAGTAAGATCTACTTTAAGCTCGATATCAACATGTTAGTACATAGACCATATGTAATAATACATAATAAGAAATACTAGTAACATAATTTACACAAATATAGCGTTCATTGAACTATTAGTGATATGACATTACTACTACTATTCTGATCACCAATCCATCACATAGCTAGTGTATTAGTACTAATTATGATAGTGATTAGCTTATTACACAAATTGTACAGGCTATACTCCATTGATTTCCATTACTTGGATATGGATTAGTACAACACTAAATATGAGTACAACTTACTTATATGAGTCTAATGTATCTAATTATGAACTACTGATTACACTGGTTTGAATCTCTCATTGTGTAGTAGTCAATGATATGACTTCCCTTTAATTCCATAAAATTCCAAACTGTGATTATCATCCTGGTACTTCAACAATGATCACTACAAGGAAGTAAGTCCATTGAATAGGGATACTACTAACTTCTGCCCTATTTGTCCAGTTAGAGTTAAAGGTTTTTGTATGAGCTATACAATAGGGAATAGAAGCAAACGACATGACTTCTAACTCAAAAATGGTCATTTGTTGTCAAAAGTATGCAATTTATGAAAGAGTGATGGATATTTTCACATATGTCCTCACATTTTTTGATGATGATCTTAAAATAATTTAAAGTAAACAATGTTTCCAATGTCTTATTACTAAATGGTTCAGTGAATAGAAAGTCATATTGCATGTGAAATTCCAAAATCTATGGTCTGTACTGATAACCAATATTTGATATAATATCACCATGGAAGGAAACGTTTACAGTGTGTAGATTGTGGTTGGGACATGGTGATTATTGACATGTATTCTCCTTCAATAATTATTTTCACCCAATGTAAAACCACACTCAATCAATTTCTTAAAAAAAAAAGACCCGTAGAAAGATTGGAGAAATCTTGTCGATTTTACTTGAAGTGTGTGGTGTCAAGATTAGTAGAGATGGTAAATTTCTTCCTTCGGAATTTATTTTGGGATATTTGTATAATTAATAACAATATCCATTTGATTTCTAAAATTAAAACCTTAGTGAAAATCCTTGAAAAATGGAATCCTTGACATCTAGTTATGTTAGACCAAACCCCACTTTCATTGTGCTTAGAGAAGCTAACTTCTCTATAGCTTGGGTGGGGGTAAATTTCCATTATTTGATGTGTATCTTAGTGAAATAGTCCTACCCACATTTGAAAACAAAAACATAGCACTCACTTTTGTTATGGATGATCATGAAGATGATGTATGTTTCTTGATATAAAGGGAATGATTTGATTCAACTGATATATTTTCTTACATGCCTATGCCATTAATGGATGGTTGGTTAATGCCTTACACATAATTTATAGGAAGTTCCCATATTCATTTTCAACTTTTTTTAAGAAAGAATGAAGTAGTATTCCTAATCTTCTATACATGCATTATCTCTATCCAGATTGGATGCACTGCATGTTATATTATATTGTAATGTACATATAGCATCACATGCAAATTAGTCAAACATAGAGAGCCTTGCTTTTTAGTTACGTTGTATTTGAAGATGTTTTTTAACTTTTGGATCACAAGACTTTGGTTTTCAACACATTCTGCCACTTGTTGCCTTTAAGTGGACCTCAAACAATGAAAATAATTTTCCTAAACATAAAAAAAAATGATCAACAATGAGTGTTGTAAATCATTTGGCATATGTCAACTTCAACATCTAAAGTTAGGGAGTGTGATGCATCTTAATGTATTATTAATCAGATAAATATGTTGAATTATTAAGAAAAGAAAGCAACTACTATTGGAGGTGGTATCTCAAGTAAGAATAAATTACATTTGCGTAATCTATATCATTGTATTGGCATGACCTATTAACAAATGAAACAAAATGAACCTATGTCTATGGGAAATACAAGCTCTGGTTGAAATATGGACAACACAATTGGAATTATTCTTAGAGAATTTTTGGTGACAATGCACAGGGAGTCAAAGATATGGGTGTTTATATCCCTCGTATGGATTGCAAAAGTGTATGATGAATCAATCATTGTAACTTCTACAAAGTCAATGAAAGAAAACTCAAGTTTGCAGTTTTTAGATCTCCAACATTTATTTTGGGACATGGATAGGTTCAAAATAAAGTCTATCTTGGTATTGATTTCCAAAAGGCCATATTTATCTCAAGAGTTTTGATGGTGAGGTTGTAGATGAAGGGGCATAATCAATTCCTTCATATGAGACCTACTTACATCACATGGAAAGGTTTTATCGTAAAATTTCCTTAACAGGAGATCAAACCAAGGCACAAACTGAGAGACTTCATAGTTCAAACTATATCTTTGTAGGGAATGATCATATCTTTTAGGACTCCATGAATGATAATATTTCTTCCATCTACCTTTGTCTTCCCATTTTAGTAATACTCACAAATTAAAACAATTGTTCTATGCCACATGTTATTTCACACTAGCATAAGAATGTTATTCCTGTTATCTCATCCAATCCAAATTGTCAGTGGTTACTCAATTATCTTTATATCATCCTCTAGTGTGACAATTAGTGTAGTTTTAATTATACAAGGTAAGGTTCCCATATGAATTTTTTTATTATCTTAATCACCCCAAAACATTGATACTGTACCCCCTACTCTAAATTTCAGACAACTATCTATCACACAAAACTATGTGGGCATGTACATATAAGAGAGGTGTCGACATACCAAGTCCAAAATTTTATCTCTATATTAAAATCATTCCATATGTTGTAGATGAAAATAGATGGTAGGAGTTTCTAGGACATTAGTGTAAGACCAAACAATTTTATATTCAGTGAAAAGATACTTGCAATAATACATAGTATGCATTGTCAAGCTTAGAGGATTTGTCTAAGCAACTGCTTTGTAGGGTCTTCTATGCTATCAAAATTCACCCAGGACTTGCACTTGACCTCACATGATTGCCACACATTATTGTTATCCTGTATTAATGTAGGGAGGAGCCCAGGGAGGATCAGATTCTTGTCATGGCTACTGAAAATGATTTTCCTTATCACTAGAGCATGGCCCATTGGATGTTCCTCAGGGAATTTTTCATGAAGTACCTTTAGCTAAAAAAATGCAATTAAATTAGGGCAGTGAATAATATTTCTTTGAAACCCTAGATCGCTAAAGATGAAAGCATTATGTGGGTTGGAAGGATCTTGGAGTATAGTGAAATTTTTTCTTGTTTTGGGGTCTGGAAATGTCACAGGTTGATAGGACTCAACCATAGGATAGCCAACACTGACGTTACTTTGAGCTGTATTACACTCATATCCTGAAAATCCAATTCAACTTGAAATGATCACTGTTGCTGAAATGCATTCTGGGTTTTGAGCTAGTTTGGTTGTGGATTTTCCTCACGAAACTTGTGCCAATAGGTATTTCCTATGTCTAATTTGTGGGCCCCTGAGTGTAAACACACCACTTACAAAGGCCAAAGGGGAAGAAGGAGGGAGTGAGACTGATGACAATAATGATTTGTGACTAGAATTTAGGCATATAAACACTATCTCCTATCATCTATTTTCTGCGGTTGTTGGTTCATTAGTCAACATAGACGATACATTCATTACACAATCCAGTTGCCCAGTTTCACTTCACATTTGGAATTATGTAGATGATATATGAAAAAGTGTTCATGCATGAATTCTCTTAAATGGAACGAGGACGTTTGTGACTTGGAATATGACCTGATTTTAGCACGAGAACAATATCATCATCTCCATGATTTTAGATATAGAGTACAACATTTTAGACCTCTTAAATAAGTGCTCTGGAATTTATTTATTTATTGATTTAAAGGGGTTGCTATTTATATGCATTCCAAACACCTACTTCGTCCAACATCTCGCCTAACATCCCTTCTTGCACACTGAATTCCCTAGATTTACTGGCTACCTTTCAAATGATTGTGCAATACTGAATATTTCATGAGAATTTAAGGTGTGTGTTTCCTCAGGTGAGGGTTCCCTATGGTAAGGTTATACCATCCCTTGGGCGTCAATGTTATGTGGGCTGGGAATTCGCAAATGATTTGCTTGTTGTTGGAGTGCTTGGAATTGATTCTAGTCTGGAGAATGGATAGAATGTAAACTGTAAACCCCAAAATTGTGTCCAGGATGAAGTCGTGGGTTCAATCCAATGCATAAATAAACCATTTTGACATAAAAATAACCCGACAAAAAGTAAAATCCAAAGGTGCTCACCGATTTTGGTGACATTACTGGTGGCTAGGGCCTCCTTGATGTGGGCTAGGGCCTCCTTGTTAGTCGGCTCATGTTGTCCCCTTCTTGTCTCGAACATGCTTGATTGAATATCTTCATAGTTTATTGGGCTCCAGTTGTCTCCTTGCTATCTCGAGTGGGATGGACTATCGAATATCTTCACAGATCGCATCGGTTGCAAGGTTGTCTCCTTCCTGTCTCGGGTGGGGTTACAGGGTTGCCTTCACGTGCGGGTTGGGTTTTGTTTGGTTGGTTTTTGTCACATTCGTTTTGTTTTAGTTATTTCATATTAATATGTTGTGTTATATATAATATAATTAATATATTTATTATATTTGTTACATTTGTTTTGTTTTGGTTATTTCTTATTATATGTTTTGATATGTATAATATAATTAATATATATATATATATATATATATTATATACAACACATAATTAATATATTATTATATATTATATACTTAATATATATAAGTGACAGGTTACATCGGTTATAGTTATAAGGCAAGGGAGGTTAAGGGTGATAATGTTAAAAGGGTAAGGGGTTATATAGTAAGGGTGATAATGTTAAAATGATAAGGGGTTATAGTTATAGTATGATGACAACGATGACAATAATAATGATGATGATGATGA
>ML803199.1:268220-278821 GCA_009831015.1 Picea engelmannii | reverse complement strand
TAACAATTTTCCTTTTTCTCATCTAGTATGTAAATGTTGTTCGGTGTTCTTGTAGTTGTTCCAACTAACCTATTTGTTTTGACATCTCTGATTTGACAATTTTTAGAATAAAAAATCATATAATTCCCTTTATCACAAGTTTGGCTTACACTCAATAAATTGTGTTCCATATCCTCAACCAGCAAGACATTTTCAACCATAATATTTTTGTTATTCAGACACACAGTACCTCTTCCAATTATCCTAGCTGATTGTTCATTACCAAAAGTGACCGTACCTTATTTTCCTTCATCTAATGTAACAATTTTTTTTTTTCCTATCATATGTTTTGAACATCCACTATCCACACACCATTTTACTTTATGATCAGCTTGTAAATCTAGAGTGCATTTTTCATATTCTAAATGGTCACTTTTATTTTTCCACCATCTAGCTTTCAGATTAGCGTAATTAGGTTCAACAGATTTCTGAAGTTCATTGGATAGTTTCTTGACACATGTCCAAAATTATTACACCTATGACAGTCACCCTCAAACCTTAAAATATCAAATCTGTTATAGGAATTGTTCACACTGTTTTGAATGGTTCTATCATGCCTTCTTCCATAATCAAACCTAGATTTGTCATGACTCTTATGTGCAATTATGTTTCTTGAAAATGCATTGCAAAAAGAAGCTTTATGTCCATACTTGTAACAAAAGAAACAATAGCCATCAAACCTGTTTTGGTTCCTATCATAGCTTCTTCTATGTATTGTTGAAGTCTGATTTCCTTCTTGCATTACTGATTCCATCTGCTTGCTAGTGTTTTTCACATTTGTATGTCCTGTACCTGATTTTTCAAAACTTGTATTAGTATTTGCATTAATAACCTCATATTTATAACCAATTCCAGTTTTGTCATTTGTTGGTCTTTGATTACTAATAATCTATTTCAAAATCCTTGAGCTATCATCCATGATATTTTCTTGTACCTTCTTTCTTAATGAGACAACTTCAAGTTTCGTACCATCATTTTCCTTTTCCTTTTCTACAAGCAAATTGTTTAGTGCTTCCTCAGTTACTCTAGCTTCTTCTGTTTTGAGCTTTAAATCAATTATCATAGTTTTAGTGCTTTCTATCAACTTGTTAGATTTTTGTATCTCATTTTCAATATTCTTAATTTCTTCTTTGAAATGTTTACATTCTCTTCTTACTTTCTAAGTTCAGTCAAAGCACTTACAAGCTCAGCTTCCAAATCAACTTCACCTTCTTCTTATTCATTAACTTTATCATTTTGATTTTCTATAGCCATAAACAGTCTTATATCTGAGCTAACATCACTTTCATGTGATTCTGAAGAGTCACTAACATCTTTAATAAATATAATTTTCTTTTTATATGAGTTTCTTTGAAAAGACTTCTTATACTTGTTCTTGTATTCTTTACTCTTTCTATTGCTTTCTTCTTCACCCTCAGAATTCTTATTGAAAGGACACTTGGAAGCAAAATGTCCTATTCTACCAGAACCAAAACATTTAAGAGGAAGCTTACCTTTGTATTTGCTAGTACCTTTTTTCAGATTTTTGACAAAATTAGCTTCTTCCATATCCTCTTCTAAATCCCCATAATTACTGGTTTCTGCTTCAACCTTTTTCTTGTCCTTCTTTGCTGCCTTGAAAGATGCTTCTTTCCTGGCATAATTCTCACCAGAGGTCCTCATCTCATATTCTATTAGTATCCCATGTGGTTCATCCATTTCTAAAGTAGCAAGATTAGTTCTTTCTTCTAAAGAAGATATTTTTGGATCAAATCTTACAGGTAGAGATCTAAGTACCTTTTGTACAATATTATCATTTTTAACTTCTACTCCTAGACCTCTCATGGTATTAACTACTTCATCAATACGAAGGAAGTAAGTTGCTATATCTTCAGATTATTCCATTTTTAAACTTTCAAATTGACTCCTATATGACTGTAACTTATCATTCTTCACCTTATTATCTCCTTCATAAACATTTTTCAGCTTGTCCCATAATTCTTTTGCTGACACACAATGCATAACCTTAATAAATTCTGACCCTGCTAAACCTCCAAGTATTGCATACATAGCTTTGGAATTGCTTTCATAAAGTTTCTTACCTGCAACATCTATTGGAATGGTTGCTGGAACACTATATTCATTCAACACAGCTTGCCAAATATCTACTCCTTGCGCTTGAAAAAACAATTTTATCCTGATACTCCAAAAGGCATAGTTGTGTCCATCAAATAGAGGTAATCCATGTTTTGTAAATTCAGATTTCTTATCCATCATAAAAGACCAAACTTATAGTGATTCAACTGAGTTCTAAAGTAACCGGCTTTAATACCAATTGTTGGACAAGTTGAGCAACTAAGAGGGGGGGGGGTGAATTCGTTGTATACACAATTTTTTTCTTTTATCTCTTTAACAAAGATTACTTATTTAATGCAGCTTAAAACCTAATAAATATTTTGTCTCAGTGAAAATGAGTTAGTGACCATCAATCACATGAAATGGATAGAGACACAAAACATTTATGAGGAAATCCATAAAGGGAAAAACCTCTTCTTCTTCTTGTGGATGTAAAGCAAGCAAGCTACTCCAGTTACATCAAATTTTGTATGAGCTACTACTTAGAGGAGGCTACTACCTCTTTATCTTTAGCACCTACTGAAAGACAACTTCTATTGCTTGAATGCAAGCTTCAACTTGCAATGAGATGGTTAGTCTCCCTAGATCCTCCCTTCCTCCCTTTAGTACTGGCTTCAACCTATTTCAAACACTCTTCTTAAATTGTCAATATACTTTTGTTAATTTACTTCTGTGAAAAAAAACCTGTAACCATCAATTCCATCTTTGCCAAACCTGTTATTGTTTTCAACCAACACACATCTTACTCACATGCAACTTTGTTCACACTCTGTCAATGCCAAAACTGATCAACTCAATCTGTTCATGATTACTCTGTTATAAACTTGGAAATCAAATCTGTAGATAATATTCATTGCAATAAATAATGACCTCAATGTATATTTGAATTACAAAGACATCCTTTAACTATTTAATACATTTACCTTAGATGTAATTTCTCAATCAATCAAGCATTTCATACCTCTATTCTAGATCTATATCAGAGTTTATTCACTGTAGAAACAACCATACAATCTACAACATCAGAGTGTACCTCTTCTCTATACATTTCTCATTTAAGGAGAAAATCAACTATTAACCTTTGGACTTTTCACAATCAAGAAACCAAACACATACCTATGCACTTTCTAACTGTCTCAAACACATTTACCCCTTCGTTTTCCTTCCAGCAAATGAATAATGGAGTTCCAGGTAAAAACATTTTTGAATCTCTACGTTTTTCTCTTCGACAAATGAGCAACAGATTTCCAAGAAAAAAACGTTTTTGAATCTCTACGTTTTTCTCTTCGGAAAATGATGAATGGAGTTCCAAGAAAAAACGTTTTTGAATCTCTACGTTTTTCTCTTCGACAAATGAGCAACAAAGTTCCAAGAAAAAACGTTTTTGAATCTTTACATTTTTCTCTTCGGAAAATGAGCAACAGAGTTCCAAGAAAAAACATTTTTGAATCTCCATGTTTTTCTCTTTGGAAAATAATGAATGGAGTTCCAGGAAAAAACGTGTATAACCCTCTATGTTTTTCTTCCAGCAAATGAGCAAGAGACTTCCAGAGAAAAACGTGAATAACCCTCTGCATTTTTCTTCAACTAAAAAAACCATCATCGAGTTCTTCAACACGCTCTGTTCTCTCTGTGTTTATCTTTCACTCTTACCAAGATTAGAAAGTTTTTACATTAGTTGATGTAGTTTTCAATGTTAAATTTTGTCTCACTTATCAAAACCCATCACCGAGTTCTTGAACACACTCTGTTCTATTTGTGTTTCTCTCACTCTTACCAAAATCATAAAGTTTTTACATTAGTTGATGTAGCTGTCAATATTAACTTTTTTCTCACTTATCACAAAAGTCTAACTCCTCTTAACTGACAAACTCCCTTAACATGTGAGCTTTGGTGATATAACTTATAATGCACTTTTCTTGTCATTTTCAACTAAGCCTTTGACCACCCGTTCATTGGGTTAATTGAGTTGCTATTCCAATAAAAAGCAAATCAAACTCTTACTCATAAATGCAATAATGAGAAGTTTGACATCAATGTCAACAATGCCAATGCCCATTCACTCTGTGCAAACTGGCTGATGGGTGTTCTATATGCACTAAAAACACACTAAAAAACCTCAATTAAATTGTCAACCCAGGGTAAGTAAACATAGAGTTGTAGAAAAATATATGCCAAGGTAGAAGGGATGGTAGTAGTATAGTCTAACTAAAGAAGTGGCTATCTAAGGGCTAATTTATTCAAGCAAAGACTACTAATGATCAAACCCTACTAAGAAACTTAAACTATGCAATCTAAGTAACTTTTGAACAAAGGATCGATGGATAGTCCTAAGAAAGCAAATGAAAACCCTACTTAAAGCAAACTAGTTCAATCATAACAATAAGCAAAAGCAAATTATTCATCTAATAAGCAAATAGCAACAACAAACTACTTGTAATTAACCTACTTAAATTCAATAAGCAACTATCTTGTGAAAACAAGTAAATAAACAAGCAACTACACTATCAAAGCAAGAATAGACAAGTAAGCAACTAACCTATTAAAGCAAGTAAACAACTAACTAACCTAGGATAAATTCTACAACAAGTAAACTAATTAAAACTACTTAATAAGCAACTAACTAAGCTAAGAGACAAGTGAACTCTATTCTTAATTTAAATTTCACAACTATTGCTAATTTACAAAAGGAAATCTACTAAATTGAAATCATTATGATAATAAAAGCAATTAACAACTAATCTTTAACCTGTGATAAGCAAACTATCCTTTAACCTACCAAAGCAAAAGACTATATATCCTACAAAAGCAAGGAAACTATCTCCTAAGCTATGAAAGCAAGAAAACTATATTCTAGTCTATGAAAACTCAAATACAGTGTTGATGGTTGTGTGACTGTCTCTGGTGTCTTATAATATCACGATGACACTTAACAATGAAAGATAATTCAAGAGGGATAAAATCGATATTGAATTCAATAGCAAAGTGAAAAGTGTGAATTAGGCAATCCATTGAAAACTTAGCCATTGTGGAAACAACATCAATTATCCTGCATATCCATGTGATTGTTCAATCATGCATTAACCATTAACAATATAAAGATGCTATTCTATGAATTTTAATTGCACTCTAGACAACTTGAAGCAAACTCATACTACACTAAACTCAATATCTAACTATGAATTGAAATTGCAACCTAGATCTAAGAAAGACATTGCATGAAATAAATTAAACTAATCCTATTTTAACAAATTGAATTACAATTGGAAAATACTCATAAAGACATAATCTTAAATCATATTTCTATTTCAGCATATAACAAGATAATCAAACTAAGAACTAACTAAGCAAACTAGATAAGAAAATTAAATAACAATTAAATCAACAAACTATAAATACAAACTAAACTAACAATTATCCATCCATCAAAATTTGTCAAAGAAACTATTAATCCTATTCTACTCTGTTTTAACTTTGTTTTAGACTCTATTTCAGCATGTAGAAATTCTAGCTATCTTCTAATTACATACAAGGGTTAGTGTCTAAGCTTGCAAGCTTTCTCCTATCAATTGAAAAGTCACATTCTAATTACACTATCCTTCATAATAACCTGCAAAAAGAAACATGAAACAATTAAACTTATGGACAACAATTACACAGTAAATAAAAAGAAGATAAAAACACATATACAAAAAATAGAAGAAATAGCAATTACACTACTCAAATTCACAAGCAAACTAGCTAAATATTCACCCAGACTACTGTGGGACCCCCAACAAGTCGCAACTACTTTTCATATGCGAATCACGAGCTTCAACAAAGCGATTTCACCATTAAAACTAAAAACGTAGGTTTTACACAATTCTGGCAAAATAAAAATTGTCTTTCTCTCTAACTCTCTATTCCTGAACTTCTTAACTATTGTCTGACCATTGAGGTGGTATTTATAAACTTTACAAGTTGAGAGGTCGACCACTGGAGGGTCAATCCTCTTCTAAAAATAGTAAATTGCATTTAAGATGCCCTAACTGCTGAAATGAGGCGAGCCAATAATCGCCCAACATAATAACCAAAATCGAGTTGTCAAGAGTTTAGTAGCTGGAGGCCATGGGCACGAGAAAAACCCATGTCTCTGATTCACCCCTCATTGGCCGCCAACACCATAACTGCCAAATCACCCAACGTTTTTGTGTAGGACGGAGTGCCGGATGGAGTACCAGACTGAGTGCCAAATGGAGTACCAAACTGAGTGCCGGAAGTAAAAACAAGCTACGATTTTTTCTTGTGACACCAAAAAATGTGAATTAGATTCCTAGAAACATAAAAACCATACTGAATTACACTCAAAATCATCATAAAACATGAGTTATGCATACCTGGTGTGGATCATAGCAATTTGACACAAAAGCTCTTCAAAAAATTCTTCAAAACATGAAAACGCATATACAAATTTGGAAAAAGGATCTAATTAACATCATAAAATCAATTATATCATGGGCCCATCATTACCCCCACACTTAAGATTTTGCAGGTCCCACTACAAAAAAAATGAAATTTCCCTTCATGACTAAACTTGCGAAGGAGGGGGTGGATTAGCTTTTAGAAGATTCTCCCCCTTGACCAGGGGATTTTGACTTAGGCCTTTTGTGATGTTTCAATTGCATCTATAGACTATTATTGTGGTAGTCATATCATCAACCAAACGTTGTAGAGAATTCATCTTGGCTTGTAGGACAACGTTATCATGGCGTAAATAATGACTCAGTGTTTCATGCTCTCTAAGTTTGAACTGGAGGGTTTGGATTTTTTGGAGGTTGTTGATGACATGTGAGGAAGCCTTGAGATGTATATTATACCCTTGATCCTTTAAACCATGCAAAACAACAATTTTACCTCTGCAAAATTAGTTCCAAAAGTGACTTCCTAGAAGCACAACAATTCTGGCCTAGTGAACTTGTGAAAAATAGGTATCAAAGTGACACCTGTAAATACAAGACAATAAATCTTGTGTAAAAACTGAGAGAGGTTTTTGTTTTTAATATTTCCTTGATAAAAACCTCTCTTTTTTTTCAAAAATTCACTTCCAGTTGTTAGGAAAACACGAAAAGAAAACATGGCTAAAACAGGAAAAACAGAGTGTTTTATTTTCGGAAAAACTAGGCCTCTAATAGAATTGAATATATCCCAAAAAATAAAGTATATTCAGAAACTGAGAGAGGTTATTGTTTTTTAATATGTCCTTGATAAAAACCTCTTGGTTTTCAAAACTTCACTTCCAGTTGTTAGGAAAACACGAAAAGAAAACATGACTAAAACAGGAAAAACAGAGTGTTTTATTTTCTGAAACACTAGGTCTCTAAGAGAATTGAATATATCCAAAACCATAACGTATATTAAAAAACTTAGAGAGGTTATTTTTTTTGGGTATGTTATGAACACAAACCTCCTCCATTTTTCAAAAATAATTTCCCATTTGTTCATAATCCAAGCTTGAAGTTGGTTACTCAAAACTTACAGAAGCGCAACATGCTCTCAACAGAAATGCAGTGTGATCTTTGAGAGGGTTTTTGGAGGCCTTCATAGAGGATTTTTAGGATGAAAGTGGTATGGGTGGAAATTTTATGATGTATTCTACACAATGAAACCATCAAACACTGCAAATGCCTTCTCCAAACCTTTGAAAAACTGACTTGAAGTCAAGATGTCCAAATGTGTCAGAACCCTCCTATAGCGACTGTATTTGGGGAATTTCTCTCAAATAATAACACATGTGCATAAAATGAAGGAGGTTTTTGTTTCTTGGTATATGTTTGACAAAAAATTCTTTCACATTTGTCAAATTCATCTTCCTTAATTCATAAACCAATTTTGAAGTAGAACTTTGACCAAGACAATCTTTTGAAAATTTATGACAAGGAATAATGATATGACCATGATAAAAATTTATGACCTTTCATGAGTGGAGAGAGTATTATTGAAACCTAGACACACCAATGATAATTTTACAACCAAGATATGCCAAATTTTATTTGAGAATTTTATTTTGAAAATATAACAATTTGACCTAATAACCCTATCAATCACATGAAATAGTAAATTTGATCACTGGTGACTGACATAACTGACAAATACTAACAAAAGGTTTGGCTTGTACTGGTAGGCATGGTGAACAGGAGAATTTTTATTTCCTTTCATCGATCTGTAACAATTCAAACAACTGTTCCTCTTTTCATAAGCTTGTAATATAGATGGTAGTAAGTATTTAACAGTTGTTATCGCTTTGTATTTTTCACAAAGAGTAGTTAATTATACACAATCTTCTATAACATAAACATAAACATGCACAGTAAGATTATAGCACACATAATGATGTCAACAATATATAATTTAGCATACCAATACAAACAATTGCTGATATAATATCCCAAGACATTGTAAAAAGACAATATGACATAATTTAGACATAAATGCTACTTCCTCTTCTCATGGGTTTTCTATACAAATGGGCAATGCTTAGCATTTTTTTAGCTCGGGAAACTCCCCCCAGAACGAAGATATGGCATGTCCTCATGCCATGAATTAGCAATAGGCTTCTTGGTCTTTACTGTTTTTAGAGGGGGGTTAGCAATAGGTTTCTTGGTCTTCTTGCTCGATGAGGCTATAGGGGTATCAACAAGTTTCTTGGAATTTTGGTCCGATAAAGGAATAGCTTGAGAATGAGGGTTTGGGTGGAGTGAGTAATAGTCCCTAGATCAAGAGTCTTCTTGCTAGTCTTGATTGTAAGATGAGGGTTTGCAAATTGGTAAATGAACTCATCCCACATTTTCCCATGTTTTTCCAACTCGGCTAAGACTAGTAGTTTGATAAGGCCGTGTTGAAATAAGTTGTTATGGGGATTGGTTGCAATCTTCCTCACTTGGGAAGACATCCTCTCAAGACTCTTTAAGAAGTAAAAGGGAAAATTCAATGGCTTATTGAACTGAAAGTGAACTAATAATCGAAAGTGATAGGCTTTAAAGACGAAATATCTACCTTCACATGTAATAAATCTGGTGATGACTATGAGAGGTTGATTAGCTCCTCTTTTATCTACTCCTTGGAGTATCCCTTAGCTCCAAATATGTTCTGGAATTTGGTTTTGAAAACCCTATTATAACTTGCTCTTGGCAATTGGTGGTGTTTAAACCAATGGTCTCCAACTCTTGGGAGCTTTGTGGCTGAGGAAATTGATTCCTCAGAGACCACGAACACAATGAATAGGAGTAGAGGCAGGCTAAGAGTGTTCCATTATTATTTGTTTTTCCATCATGCTCACACAATCCATCCCTCTATCTCGCACTCTATAAGGCATGTAATCATAATTCTGTAATGAACAATTTGTAATGAAAATAAACCAGTTAAGTGGTCTGTTAAGGAAATGTACAACAGTTTATAACACACAAGGAATTAGCATTTCAAAAATAAAATAATTGTTGATATAATAGCCTGTATTATGAAAACAACACACATAAATTTTTACAAACATTTACTTCTTCTAGGCAATGTTATCATTTGTCAACTCATGAACCCCTCCCCCACACCTAATTATTGTGACACCTCACAATAAAAAATATAGGAAACCAGTCAGTTCTCCCAATAGCCAAAGATTTATAGCTTGTTAAGTGTAGAGATAAATTTCACAGATTGGTCTGACGAGACGGTTAAAAGATGGACCCACCTATAGGATAAGAGATCCTATATATAGATAAGAAGAGGTAGGTAAGAGAGTTTCAATATAGTCTCAGAGTTAGTTCCCAATGGAAATTTTATGGAGTTCATTAACCTTAGCTTAACCATACATACTTCATGTCAGCTTTTTCTACAAGTAATGTCGTACATCAGGGTAAGTTTAAATTTATTATTTATTTTTTATCAGATTATCATCCTCGCTAGGTAGAATGCCTCGCTGCCAGCAAGCTTGTTCAGTACTCTGACGGGTTTACCTAGTCATACCATTGGCCGATACCCACTGCCAACAGACCTGTTCAATATTCTGACGGGTTAGCCTCTTACACCCTTAGAGACTGGCCCTCCATCTTTTAATATTTTAGTATAATATTGCTTTATGCAAGAGGATGGTGGGACAGCTCTGAAAACAACTTTTAATATTTTAGTATAAGATTGCTTTATGCAAGAGGATGGTGGGACAGCTCTGAAAACAACGTTTTCTTTCTTTTTTCAATTGGGATGGTATTTGTGTTAGAGGACGACTTTCCATTATATTCCTTAGTGATTTTCCTGATGTAAGGGGTACTTAAGCGGATGTGACCTATCTAAAGATATGATATAATCAAGCTATTTAGTGTGTAGTGGATGGTACCATTGAGAAAGAACAGAAAGGTATCTCTAGGCTCAACTCACTTTCTTCTTTTGTAAGTTATTGTGATGTTTCCATGACTAACCGCTAA
>ML803199.1:233223-247874 GCA_009831015.1 Picea engelmannii | reverse complement strand
TGTTATATTACTGGATATACGCAATATCTCTGTGCATTTCTTTATTATATCTCCGCTCTCATTTCGTGCCGAAAATAATCCGGATTAGTTGCATTAGTGTAAGTTCAATATTTGCATTTATAGTTAGTTCATAGATGAGTCAAGGTGTGATGTTGTTCCATTATATGTTTGTGAGGTGGTTATTGGAAGCCCACATCATTGGGACAAGATTCCATTTTCACGAGAAGGGATAATATGCAGAGATTGGTGAAGGGAAACCTTACCTCATCAATAATTACAATGGAAAGGAGACAACGTCGTTGGTTTATGATAATCAAGCCAACACATTTAGTAATAACATTTTTTTTTGTGATGTTGATTGTGATACCCAAAGAGGATAAACTGTTAGAGTTTGAGTCTATTGAAGTTGATGTAACAACAAACTAGAAGGATGATTAGAAGAAGATTTTTGGGAAATTCAATCATGAAGGTCTGGACCTAGTACTATCTATAATTCATATTATCCTAGAATTGGATATGTATTTGGAGGATATAAAACAACCTTCCTTTAGGCCAGTCGAGCACTCAACGACTTTAGCCCATAATGCATTCTCTAGGTTGGAGGAGAAATTGGCAAATAAATATTCTTGGTAGGATATCAAGGCTAATATGAAATGTTGTTTCTAAAACTGAAGGGGATGCCTCCTCAGAGGCTAATTTACCACAAGATATATCTATTGTTGGTGTTAACCTTGTCGAAACTTGGCTTGTACAAAACCTCAATATTGTACAGTGAGAATATAAAGAAGCATAATTGGGAGTTGTTAGCATTATAAAGACCGATGTGTCCCCTTGTAGATATCACATTGTATCGGTGCCTAAGAAATACAAAACTTGGTAGATGTGTTTTGACTAGAGAGCACTAAAAAAGATCATAGTCAAGAACCAATACTCTTTTCCTAGGATATATGACTCGTTATATCATCTAAAAGGAGAGAACAATTTCTCTAAACTGAACCTCAAATGTAGATACCATCTAGTTAGAATAAATGAGGAGGAAAATTAGAAGACAAATTTGAAGAGTTAGTACTATTAATTGGAATGGATGGTGATGTCTTTTGGTATCACTGATGCACCAACTAATTTCATGTGATTGATGAATGCGGTTATAAGTCCTATCATAACATAATTTGTGGTTATGTATTTAGATGGCATACTAACTACAAAAAGACGTGTTATGTACCCATCCCACTCTATACTATTATTGAGGTGACAAGGTACTAAGAAAAAATTCAATTACACCATTGATGCAAACACAAGAAGAATCAATTCAAACAAAGAAAAAATATTTAATTTAAGAATACTATGAATGAGTGCAAGGCCTTCTAAACAACCCAAGATGTGTTTATTCATTAATTACATCATTCTTATAGTTCGAATGAGCCATCACTGACATGCTTTCATCATAGAAGAAATACATAAAATAATGCATACAAGTAAATGCCATAAATTTCCATATTCATAAACAACAATGAAGTACTTAACACTCAAAGAAATTCTCCATGAGCTAGTTTCAAATGAATAACATTCCACCCAACCATAGACTCTCTATAATACATCATAACTCTCTATCATAGAGGCTACCCACAAGTTGGGGATATGAATCCACATACGATAAATCCTTCTAGTTGGCTCTAATTCCTCACACTCAACTTAATTCTAGAGCTCTTATGTAGGGATTTAACACTACAACCCATACTAGACTTAAAAATCCCATTTCAACTAGCCACACTCTTCCCCCCTTAGCCTACACAATGCAAGGAATCAAATCTCCTTCTCTGCTAAAAATTCCCTTAGGTTATCCCACTTCCCTCTAGTGCTCCAATTGAGATTGGCCAAGAAATCTATAAAGTTGGGAACTGAGGAATTTGGTTGTGAACCATGGCTTCCTTTTTCTTCAACAGTCACCCATGATTATAGTCATGGATACCACATGGTTATCATAGAAATATTTGGTAGTATCTATGCTAGCATATGAGAAGAGAGAGAAATATAATAAGAATGAATGTGAAAGATGACAATAATCCCCTTTCATGCATAGAATCATAAATTTTAGATTGCATGCAAAGGATCAACCATGTGCCTTCAAGTGAAGTTGATATAACTCTCTTTTTGGACCACTAATATCAAGGTAGATGAATGGTTTAATAATCATAAATAAAAGGTAATAAGAATTACAACATAAATGGGAAACAACAAAATAATAATATTTCATCTTATCCCCCTAAGCCCCCTTTATTCCCCTCTTGTTGATTCGTAGCCCCCTTTCTTTTTCCTTCTTCATTTGTAGCCTTTAGTGTTTTTATATTATATTTCAATGTACATATTACAAAGCCAATGGTCATACTTTACTTAGACCACATGTCTAGGATTAAATCCATTTCATCATTACATTTATATCCATATAAATTAGGGGGTCTAAACTGGGGTAGTACAACATGGGAGGAACATGTTATCCAATTGAAATCACATGTTGGAAACTTTGAAGGAAAACAAGTTGTTGAAAAAGAAGAGGTGTGACTTTTCCAAGCATATGATTTTTTTATATGGGATTTATGGTTGGAGGAGAGAAGTTGTAAATAGACCCATCTAAGGTTGGGATCATTAAGGCATGGCCCAAACTAGTGAACGTCACAAAGGTAAGGAGATTTTTTGGAGCATGTCAATACTAACATAATTTCATACCTCATTTTCAATGATTTTCACACTTTTTCATTTGTTGAAAAAGGAAGACAACATGTTTCATTGGGATGAGTCTCAATACCTAGATTTTAATGTGTTGAAGCAAAACTTTTGTGAAGTTCTCATCCTTCGGCTTCCAAATTTGGAAAATACCATTGAAATAGAATTAGATGCATCTAGTTATGTCATGAGGGTCATCCTAATGTAGGAAGGAATAAGGATTGCATAATATTTGGAAACCTTTAATGGCATTACCATGAACTATCCAACCTACGATAAGGAGATAATGTATTTGCATCATGGACTGAATAATTTGTGGGCCTATATATTAGGGAAATACATAGTTATCCACATCAACTAGAGGCCATTATAGTTCTTGTAGACTCAGACAAAGCTACAATAGGTGAGGTATACCAAGTGGATGCCATTTTTATAGTATTTCTATCTTTCCATCAAATGCAAGAAGGGAATCACCAACAATGTCGTGGATTTCCTATCAAGGCTACATATATCACAAAACTCTCTCACAATTATCATGCAATTGTAACTTTTTCCTTAAGAGGATTTGTGGATTCAATATGAAAGGAGACAAGAATTTTAATCCACTATGGTGGCATTGTAGCAAGGAGAGTGGAAGTTATCTAATTACCATCTACAAACAAGTTACTATACAAGGATGACCAGATGTGTATCTCAAGTTGATAATGTAGAATCATGTTGTTGAGAGAGGCTCACACTTTTAAAATGTTTTATTAGACTTCCAATATAGATGAAAAATACTAGGATTAAATACACCATATCCCATCCCAAGTTGGCCATGGGTAAGAATCTCCATGGATTTGTTAGAGGATTACCGAAGACCAAGAATGGGAATGACTACTTTCTAGTAGTAGTGAATCAATTCAATAAGATGGCTCAATTGATTCTATGTAAGAATACCATCACTAAACAAGAGATAATAAAGATATTATTTCAACACATTTGGGTACTTTGTATTTCAAGAATTCATTATGTTGGACAAAGACATCTGGTTTCAGAGCCACTTCTTGAATATGCGATGGGACATAATGGGAAATAAATTGAGAAGGATTATGCCATTTCACCCATAGACCAATGGGAATATGAAATTAGTGAACCATAACCTTGTTTATTTACTAAATAAATATAACCAAAACCATCCCAAGACATGGAATGGGAGCCTTATGTATATTTAACACCGCTATAAATAGATTTTTACCATACACATATAGGAAATTTTACACAATACACAAAAACTTTCATCGACCTTGTTGATAATATGCATTATCTATGATTTCCTTGTCAGTCAATCCCTTGTTGGTGAATGGATTATCGGCCATTCCCATGTCGGAGAATGCCTTATCGATCATCCTTTCTTGAAAAAATTATACTTAGATAAATTCACAAATATCCACTATCTTTGACTTCGGTTTTCTCATGAGGCTCAACCACTTTAAGGATCCAATTTTGGATCAAAGTCCCCTCCTTCTTTGGCACTAGTACAATGGGATAGCCATACGTGAATACATCAGGATTATTAATCCCTTGGTATAATAACTCCTAAATCAACATCTTTATCTCCTCACTCTCCATGGTTAAGGAACCACACATACTAAGTTTTGGTAAAGGTGAGTTTGGTAGTAGAAATATCCCATGCTTGATTGGCCTCTTAAGAGGCAATACCTATGGTTATGCAAAAACCACTTCATGTTTCCCCATAAGTTGGATCAAATCCATTTTATATTTTTCTATTATGTATTCTATAACAAATTTGGTCTTTTTGAGGTTCTACTCTTCAGGTCTCACAACCAATACCAAAAACTTCTTACTATTGTTATTCAACCTCTTGGATCGATTATTAGAAAGCAATGAGATGATTTTCTTCCCCTTATAGTTGTTAATGAGTTAAGGTTTTCCTTCCTTCACCAATATCCACTTATTGACTCTTATCATGAAAATCACAATTTATCCCATAAGTATGGGATACCAAGGAGAACCTCACAATCATCTAAAGGAACCCCATCACATTCCAACTCATCAATGAATTTCCTAGAAATGCAAAAATTGAACTTACATGGGCATGTTAATTATAATTATGCATCCTTATACAACCATCATAATGGATATGGGTTTAAAAGCGTAGTGATATACAAACCTAGATTTGTAGCAAGGCTTCTAATATTAGGTTATTTTGAATACCCGAATCTAAGATATTTTTTGACATTGTCTTCTTGATTTGCATCATGACATGAAATAACTTCTCCTTGATGACATCTTATGATTTCTTGTCCACCATACAAACACAGTCCTTCTTTACAATGGAATAATATGGGTCAACAATATTACCTTTATCAACATTGGTATTCATAGTCTAGACCATCAAAGATACCTTATCATCAGTATATGATGCTCCTTCAATTTCCTACCCTTAAACCTTCTTCCTCTACACCTTTAGAAACTTGTTGCCATTTTTTTTTATTTGGAATGATCTTGAGATGTAATGCCCCAAAATGTTCCTTTTTGTGATCATTCTTCTTTCAATGTTCACATTTTAGGTCCTTTCACTCTGCAGTGTTAGAAATTTTCTTATTTACCTTTTTCTTGTTCCCATTTTCCATGCCAAGTTTTCTTTTCTTCTATCTTGGAAGTGCCAACAACATTAGTTGTAAAACCCCTAGGTCGAAACCCAAATGTAAATCTAAATATAAATATGTGTGTGTGTGTGTGTGTGTATCAATCAATGTAATATGTGTATAAATATAAAGATGGTGAGCTCTTGGTATCAAGTCCTAGATTCTGTTTTATGTGCACATTCCATAGTTTGGCGATTGCACGATGATTGTGCATAAAAGAAAGAATGTGCACATTTCATAGTGTAGCATGCACATGTGTAAGTGTGTGAGGATGACACACCAAAGGAAGAGTGTGCACATCCTAGAGTCTTGTGCACATCATATTAAGCACACATTTTTGAGGCCAGAGAGCCTTTGTATATATGCTTGTATTTTAAGGCTGGTGAGCTTGGATGCAAAAGGCTAGTGCGTTTATATTGTAAATGTAATCACCCTCAATATTGTTAATATAATCACATCACTGCATGCATACTCAACTCAGATGAAAAAGAGACGGGGGCTAAACTCCATGGAAAAGGAAAAAGGGGAAGCTTAAGTCAAGGGAATATTTTATTAATATTTTTGGAAGTTTAATTTATGGATATGTATTTATCCTAAGTTCTCGAGGGTAGGGAACGAGTCATCAAGTGGATAAAGTTACTTATGAAGGTGACAAGTGTCGATTTGAAGGCATGCAATATATATTGTTGGCCTTAGTGTAATTGGGGAGAATAATTCATTCCAAATTATCACTCATTATGGAATTATTTAGATGGATTTCCTCTCTAAAAGTATACATATTTTGTTGTAATTTATTGTCACTTTGCTTAACCTTGTTCTTGGGAAGGCTAGTGTACTATCGAAGAGGCGGGTTTTCAGGCCCTGAGCACTCTCTCTAGGTGAGAGTTTGCTAGGAATTGTTCCATGGTGTGTTGGGAATTAGATACAGGACTTTGAGACTTCCTGTCTGACCTATTGATAAAGCCCCAAAAGGGAAGTGTGGTAGTTGAAGGACTATCGAGAAGAGAAGGGGAACACTTCTTGTGGTGGGAAAAGCATGTGGGGAATGAGGGACTGTAGGCTATTTGTAGTAGTCGAAACCTTGGACCAAATATTTTGTTGAATATCATACCATATCCCAACGATAGGAACCCTTTTTCCTGTGGAGTTTAATCCCAGATCGGGGGTGACATGTGGCTGAAATATTACGAGCGACATAGTCTATGGTTGGGAGGAATGTCTGAGTCCTGCACGCAGTTGGTGACTTTTCATAAGAGACAAGTGTCCTTCACAATATTGTTTAATTACTGTGTGCTCTAATGTTATATTTTAAATGGGTTTATCTTGTTGTATGAATACATCTGCATATTGTGGTTAACTTTGTGCAATGTTACTGCTTACATATATAAATACATATACATGTTTCTTACTCCTATATGTTGAGACATATGTGGGTATGATAGTTAGAATTGTTTCTTGTTAGCTACATGTATGATGAATCTATATATATTGTTGCACATGAGAAGTATGAAAATTATTTTTGTAAGATAAACTGTGTGGTATGATTAGAGGATACCTAGGCAGGGTATGATTCACTGAGTATGTAGTGAAGCAGACTACACACACAAAAGTGATAGAATATGCATGCATCATTGGATTTATTGTGCACGCAATAGTATTTTGTGTGCAGAGCGTTGTGCACAAAACAATATATAGGTTCTTTGAAGGGATAAAGAATGCAATAGTTTTTTGACATGTATTCTGCTAATATGATTGTATTAAAAGAAGTGTACTCATAGAGAGAGACTCAACACGAGTATGGGAACAATACATTAAAGTTGTGCATAGTTAATCATGTCCACTTGTAATAGGGATCATTGTAAGTAGCATTCATGCACTATGAATTTTGAAGTAGCATTGTCCAGTAGTGAGCTTGGGCTGCTACAAATTATATTCTAGAAGTTGAAGTTGAGATTGTGATGTGGCCCAAACTGGGAGGTTGGGGACGTTACATTCTGGTATTAGAGAAATTGGTTCAACACTGGACTTGTGTGGGCCACGAATCAACATGAAATAGACATGTTTTTAAAGTATTGGTGTTTCATAATGCAAAGTTTATTTTGCATGGAAAACCATTGTTGTGTGATATAGAGTTGTGATGCGCGCAAAAACAACAATGTGCGAGTGTGCACACTAGAGTTTGGATTTTAAAAATCATCCAAAGGAAAAATAAAATAAAGGAATTCTGACAAATTGTGCATAGCTTTCATAAAATTGTCACATTAATTAGTATAACAAATCTTGTTGACTACACTTTTTATAGAATTAACAATAATTAGTTTAGGACAGGATCAACACAGAGATTAAAAGCACAGTAGGTATGTAGAGAACCTATAGTCGGGATGAGTAAATGGAAAGGTTGTACCCTGTTATGGGTGTTGAAGGTACAAAATCCAATGGACATAGGGAAGGCTTAGAAGAGAGCATGAACTTGGTAGATACCATAAAAAGTTTGCAAAAGGACATCCAAAGTTATAAAGCCAATAACGACAGGCTTATGAAATCCAAGGATGAGCAAGAAGGCTTCAACATAAAGTTGCTACAAAGCTTGGACAAAATTGAGAAAAATATGGATAAGGAGATAGAGAGAAGTAGGTCAGGAAGACACAGACCTCATGATGAGGGAAGAAAAACAAAAAGTGATGACAAGCATCTCCATCACTCTCCAAGATATTCAGTTGGGAGAGCACGCAATAGTTAGAGCCCATCTCTTGTCAGAAAGCATAAGAGAAGAACTGGGGTGGATGAGCTATAGGGAGAAATGAATAAGATCAAGCCTCCTACTTTTGATGGTGAGCATAAGAAGGATGAGGATGTTGAAACCTAGTTGTTGGGTAAGAGGAAATACTTCCAGCTACATAATTATTACTCACAGGCAGAAGGGTGAATTACCATTTATCAACTCAACGAGAAAACATCAATGTGGTGGGATCAATATGTGAAAGTGAAACGCATTGATGAGAAGAAGGTTACTTGGAGGGATTCAAGTGGTATTTTAAAAATAATTATTTAACCAAATGCTACTATGATAGAAAAATGAAGGAGTTCTTTGAACTCAAGCTTGGGAGCATGACCATAGATGAGTATGAAAGGAGATTTTTAGAGCTGTTGAAATATGTACCTTTTATCAAGGATGAAGAAGTGAAGATTCAAAGGTACCTAAGTGGGATACTACCATTTATTAGTGATAAGATACAATATGATGACCTTAATACATTGGAAGAAACTATAAGGAGAGCTAAATGTCTCTATGATCAACAAAGGGGGAACTGAATTTCCAAAAGGCTTGGGAAGATAAGATGAAAAACAAAGTGGAACAAAGGAAGAAGGGGACTAAGCCACCATTTTTTAGAAATAATACACAAGGATGGCCAATTTCCAAGGAGCCCATAATGACTGAAGAAATGGAAACTAGGTCAAGGAAGAAACCAATGAAGTGTTGGGGTTGCGATGGAAACCATATGTTTAGATATTTCCCTCAAATAGGTTAAAAAGTGAGGACTACACACAGTGTATGACAAGCTGCGATAGTTGAAGACATGGGTAGAAGTGTACCTATAATTTACGCATCCCTGGACAACAAGCAAGTTGATTTTTAGTCACACATGATCGAGGTAGAAGGTAAGATTAATGACCAATCCATTGCTATTTTAATTGACTCGGGAGCTATTCATAGTTATCTAGATCCTAAAATGGTGGAAAGATTCCAATTGTCGAGAAGAAAACTTGGAAAAAATTGGTTGGTGCAGTTAGCTACAGGGGAAAAAAGGAAAATTAATGAGATGGTCAAGGCATGCCCAATGTAAATGAATGGATTGCGCACAAAAGATAATTTGAATATAATACCTTTGGGATCGTATGATTGCCTCATTGGCATGGATTGGTTGGACCAACAACATGTTGTTCTAGACTATTATAGTAAGGTATTTACTTGCCTGGATGAGAAAGGAAATTTGAGAGCAGTTCAAGGCATTCCAAGAGCTGTGACTATCAGATAAATTTCATCCTTGCAATTGAAGAAAAACTACAGGAAAGGATGTCAACTATTTGTAGCGCACATGGTGGAGGCACCCGTGGATAAAGTGCCAAGTGTTGAATACTTCGTAGTCCTAAAGGAATTTGAGGATGTCTTTAAAGAGATATCGGGGTTGCCATCGAAAAGAGATATCGACTTCTCTATAAATCTGATGTCAGGAGCAACTCATGTATCCAAGACTCTTTATAGGATGAGTACGCTGGAATTGAAAGAGTTGCAGAGGCAACTTGAAGAAGTTATGAAGAAGGGGTATATACGCCTAAGTGTGTCACCTTGGGGTGCACCAATTTTATTTTTGAAAAAGAAGGATGGTACACTGAGACTCTACATTGACTTCAGGCATTTGAATAAGGTAACAATCAAGAACAGGTATCCTTTTCCAAGGATAGATGGCATTTTTTTATCAACTACGAGGCACATAGATATTTTCAAATATTGATCTCAGATATGGATATCACCAAGTGAGAATAAAAGAGGAAGACATTAGTAAGACTTCCTTCAGAAAAAAAGGTAAGGTCATTACGAGTTTATAGTGGTGCCATTTGGGTTGTCAAATGCACCATATTTTTTCATGTGTTTGATGAATGGAGTTTTCAAAAGTTACTTAGATAAGTTTTTCATTGTATTTTTGGATGACATACTTATTTACTCAACGTTTGAAGAAGAGAACGAGCAAGACTTGAGGATGGTGTTGGAAGTATTGAGGGAGCATCATCTTTATGCAAAGTGGAGCAAGTGTTCATTTTACCAGAGGTAGATTCATTACTTGGGTCATATCATTTTAGAGGAAGGAATATTTGTGGACCCAACAAAGATAAAATCCATTGAGGAATAGCCAACACCAAGAAATGTCGTAGAAGTGAGATCCTTTATGGGACTAGTAGGGTACTACAAAATGTTTATTGAAGGATTCTCAAAGATTAAGCATCCAATCACATCCATGAAGAAGAAAGGTGCACAATTTGAGTGGACTCCAGATTGTCTAAGGAGTTTTCATCACTTGAAGAGTTTGTTGACAAGTGTGCCAATTTTGAGAACTGTTGATCCTGATGCAGACTTCGTTGTGTGCAAGGATGCCTGAAATGAAGGATTTAGTGGAGTCCCAAGTCACACTAGACATGTGGTATGCTACGAATCAAGGAATTTGAAAGAGCATTAAAGGATCTATGCTACTCATGATTTATAATTGGAAGCTATAGTGCATGCCTTGAATATGTGGAAACATTATTATATGGGTAAAATATTTGAGTTGAGGACAGAACATAGTGGTCTGAAGTATTTGTTTGGACAACCAAATTTAAATGTCAGGAAAAGTAGGTGGTTAGAATTCCTTAGTGAGTATGACTTTGACATAAATCATATCATAGGAAAATAGAACAAGGTGGTTGCCGCACTCAACAGGAGGGTGCATGAGATGCATTCTATAGCCATTATCATGTACCAGACATATTTATGCAACAAAATTTTTTAAGTTTCCAAATCAGATCTGTGCTATGTGGACATAAAGACAAACTTACAACAAGGTATGTCACATGAAAAATTTGAAGGTTATGAGTTGAGAGAGGTTGTGATCCTCATGTATAGACGCAGATTCTATGTACCAAAGATCAGGAGTTGAAGATCCTGATATTTTCAGAGATGCATAAGGTTTCGTATGCGGGACATCCAGGTTACCAGAAGACAATTGTCGTTGTCAAGAAGCAATACTATTGGCCATGCATGAAAAAGAAAGTTGCTGATTTTATTGCTATATGTATTGAATTTCATAAGGTCAAAGATGAGCATATGCATCCAACTGGTTTCCTACAACCTTTGCCCATTCCTGAGTGGAAGTGGGAAGCTATAATGATGGATTTTATAACTAAGTTACCTAGGACTTCCAAGCAGCATGATTCTATTATAGAGGAGGTGGACAAGCTTACTAAATATTCCCATTTTATTCCAGTGAATTCAACGCATAAGGAAAAGAACATTGCTGAGATATGCATGCGAGAAATTGCTAAATTGCACGGTGTGCCTAAGGAAATTGTGTCTAAAAAAGATCCCAAGTTTACTTCAAATTTTTGGAAGGGATTATTCAAAGGAATTGGGACAAGTCTGAACTTTAGCACAAGATATAACCATGAGACATATGGGAAAATAGAGAGGGTAAATCAAGTAATAGAAGACATGGTAAGGATGTATGTGATGGATAAGCCATCAAAATAGGAAGACTACTTGAATTTGGCAGAGTTTGATTACAATAATGGATATCAAGAATCTTTAAAGACAATTCCATTTGAAGCATTGTATGGTATAAGGTGCAACAGACATGTGAGTTGGGATAACCCAGTAGACCGCATAGTAGTTGGGCCAGATCTGCTCTGGGAAATGGAAGAGCAGATGGTAAAAATAAAGAAAAATTTAAAAGTTGCCTAAGACAAACAGAAAACCTGCATAGATAAAGGATGAACTTTTAGAGAATTTAAAGTGGGTGACCATGTTTTCCTAAAAGTAAAAACAAGATGAAGTTCCCTGAAGTTGGGGAATTTCTCTAAGCTAGCAACACGATATTGTGGGCCATTTGAAATCCTAGAGAGGATTGGTCATGTCACATATACGTTGGCTCTAATTGCATCCTTGAGTATTCATAAAGTATTTCATGTTTCTTTACTTAAAAAGTATGTACCTGATGTTAATCATGCCATTGATTGGAATGTGATTCAGGTGGAGAAAGTGGATGACTTTTGAGTTCAACTAGTGTGCATATTGGATCAGAAAGTCAAGACACTCCAGAATCACATAGTAGGATTGGTAAATATCCAATGGACCTATTATGGTCCTAAGGATGCAACCTGGGAACATGAGGATGCTATGCAGGCAGAGTATATGCATCTCTTTGAAGACTTTTGAAAGTTTTGAGTATACATGTGTATGTAATGCACTAAGGACAATGCATAAATAAGGGCGAGGGGAATGTAATACCCCCAGGATGAACCCCAAATGTAAATGTAAATATATATATATATATAAGCTGATGAGTTGTTGGTATTAAGTCTTGGATTCAGTTTTGTGCATGCATTCCATAGTTTGGTGATTGCACGAGGATTGTGCATCAAATAAAGAATGCACACATTTCATAGTGTAGTGTGCACCTGTGTAAGTGTGTGAGGATGGTGTAGCAAAGGAAGAGTGTGCACATCCCAGAATCTTGCGCACATCAAATTAAGTGCACAATTTTGAGGCTAGAGAGCCTTTGTATATATGCTTGTATTTTAAGGTTGGTGAGCCTGGATGAAAACGCCCAATGCACCTATATTGTAAATGTAATCACCCTCAATATTATTAATATAATCACATCACTGTATGTAGACTCAACTCAGATGAAAAAGAGACGGGGGATAAACTCCATGGAAAAGTGATCTAGGGGATCAAATTTTTCTCAAAATTCAAAGTTCTTGGAATCGCTTCAAATCGAACAGGTGCGTAGGCCTCGTCGTCATGAACCCAACGCAACTCGAATGGGTTCAAACATATGTCGGATGAGTGAGATATCGCGTTCTGTTCAAATTATCAAATAGGCCCAAAAAAATTTTGTTGACTGTACAGTCCATACAGTTGCTGACGTGGCAGAGCCATATGATGACGTGGCAGGGTTGAGTTGGCAAACAATTGGCAGTTTTGAGGTTGAATCATATATCAACATGTGGCACATTATTGACAAGTGGGAAGGTGCCACATGGCCCAGACATGGGTTGCCATGTGGCACCATATTTGATTGGTCGTTCAAAATTATATGGAGTCCATGGGGATCGAACCCCGGACCTCCCGCCATGGTGGAGCGCCTTCACACGACGTGGGCTACCAATAGCCCATGCATTGGTTCTTAATACATATATGGTTTTATATTTATTTTAATTTGAATTATGTGTGGTTTGGCGCGAGGGTCGGGCTGGGGCTTAGCCCTAGCCCGCGGTTATGTTAACATTACATATGACCGACGGTTTATTGCGTGGGAGTTTTGCCAATGGTTAAAACCACGCTGACACTTTTCATATGTCCATTTGTTTTGAACAACAGTTAGCCCCCAGTCACATGCGGATAGCCATATGACCTCCACCGCATGCACACGTTTCAAATGGTTTTAAATCCCCCGCGTTTGGGACACTTGTCAGTTTGCCACGGGTTTAAACTCAACCCTTTTTATGCGCGGTCACATGGCCATACAACCAACGACTTGGCAGTTAGGGGGCTAGGTTCCCTAAGCGTCCTACGGTTGTGTGCGTGTTGCGGTTGTGTGCCTGGTGCTAGGTTTTAGAACGAAAATGAGCACAGAGGCTAGGTTGGACACACAGAGGTGCATTTTGTCGATCCAGAGATATCAAGTTTGAAGGGGAACTTCCAGAAAGCCTATCTTCTTCAAATTTTGGCCAAATCAGGTGCCGAAAAAGCCCAGCTAGGGGTTTTTGAATGTTCTGAATCCATTGGAGCCATCTATTTGGCATTTTGAGCATTGTAAAGCACATATTTTATCACTTTGAGAAAATAATATAAAAGATCCATTGGAAGCTGGACCGGGATATGTAGCCCAAGAGAGGGGTGAACTCCTTTATCATTTATTGTGTTATGTGTTTACTGTTCACTGTATCTTGTTGGTTATTGTTGCATCTTGAATGTGTAATTTCTATAAAATTTGTGTTTTGCAAATTAATCCTTTTGCATAAGAACACTTAAATAAAACTTGCAAATATTTTCAAGAATACAGGCCTTTATCATTTTCAGATCAAGTTGGTATCAGAGCTTAGGTTTTTGAAGGCTTGATTATTTGCAAGTGTTTTGTTTTCTGATGCTCACAAGGTTGAAACTCACAAGAGGAGAAGGTCAACTTGTAGAGCCAAATTCTCATCCTTCAAGAAGAAAGATTATATCATCACCTCAAGCTTCAAGGAGGCATTCACCAAGTATGGATCATGAAGAGAGTCATGAAAATATTCCTACAAAAGATGAAGATCTCAGAAAGGATTTCATGGAAATGAGAGAAATGATGAAAGTCTTGATGGAAGAAAGGAATACAATGTTGCAAGGTGAAGGCTCCAACCCTTCAATGAACAAGGGAGACAGTGGTGATAAAACTCCAAAAGGAAATGGAGGGAATGGTGCTACTCCACCTCCCTCACCTCCATCTTCCTCTTCTTCTACCAGTTCACAACCTCTTACAAATTCTC
>ML803199.1:210992-229346 GCA_009831015.1 Picea engelmannii | reverse complement strand
AAATGTATGCAGTTGTTAATGTTGAGAATTTGAAATTGTATGAGCCTCCTTTGATTGATGATCAAGGAGAACATGTTCAGATTCTTTCTATAGATGATTTCTCCCAAGAATATCTTACAGAACTGCATGAAGACACAATCCTTGATAGGAGAATGAGAACTTCAAAACGAGGAAATGTGGAATATCTTTGAATTGGTCTTAAAGGCACAAATCCAAACAAATCCAAGTGGATTAAGGTTGGAAAGGTGAAGGAACTATACCCTCATCTTTAGATAGACTGAAATTAGACTTTTGGAGGTCCAAAAGCTTTCCAATGGGGAGGTGTGATCCAGGGGATCAAATTTTGCTCAAAATTCAAAGTGCTCGGAATCGCTTCAAATCGAACAGGTGCGTAGGCCTCATCATCACGAACCCAACGCAAGTTCAAACGGACATCGGGTGAGTGAGATATTGCGTTCTATTCAAATTTTCAAACAGGCAAAAAAAAAATTGTTGACTGTACAGTCCGTACAATCGCTGACGTGGCAGGGTCGTACGATGATGTGGCAGTTGTGGCAGGGTCGTACGATGATGTGGCAGGGATGAGTTGGCAGTTGTGAGGTCGAATCATATCTCGACACATGGCACATTATTGACAAGTGGGAAGGTGCCACGTGGCCCAGACATGGGCTGCCACATGGCACCATATTTGATTGGTCGTTCAAAATTATATGGAGTCCGTGGGGATCAAACCCCGGACCTCCTGCCATGGTGGAGCATCTTCACACGACGTGGGCAACCAATAGCCCACGCATTGGTTCTTAATACATATATGGTTTTATATTTATTTGAATTTGAATTATGTGTGGTTTGGTGCGGGGGTCGGGCTGGGGCTTAGCCCCAGCCCGCGGTTATGTTAACATTACATATGACTGACGATTTATTGCGCGGGAGTTTTTCCAACGGTTAAAACCATGCCGACACTTGTCATATGTCCATTTGTTTTGAACAACAGTTAGCCCCCAGTGACATGCGGATAGCCATATGACCTCCACCGCGTGTGCGCATTTCAAATGGTTTTAAACCCCACACGTTTGGGACACTTGTCGGTTTGCCACGGGTTTAAACTTAGCCCTTTTTATGCACGGTCACATGGCCATACACCCAACGACTTGGCGGTTAGGGGGCTAGGTTCCCTAACCGTCCTACAGTTGCGCACGTGTTGTGGTTGTGTGCCCGGTGCTAGGTTTTAGCATGGAAATGAGCACAGAGGCTAGGTTGGACACACAGAGGTGCATTTTGTCAATCCAAAGACAACAAGTTTGAAGGGGAACTTCCAGGAAGCCTATCTTTTTCAATTTTTGGCCAAATCAAGTGCCGAAAAAGCCCAGCTAAGGGTTTTTCGACATTTTGAAGCCATTGGAGCCATCTATTTGGAATTTTGAGCATTGTAAAGCACATATTTTAGTACTTTGAGCAAATAATATAAAAGATCCATTGGAAGCTGGACCAGGAGATGTAGCCCAAGAGAGGGGTGAACTCCTTTATCATTTGTTGTGTTATGTGTTTACTGTTCACTGTATCTTGCTGGTTATTGTTGCATCTTGAATGTGTAATTTCTATAAAATTTGTGTTTTGAAAATTAATCCTTTTTCATAAGAACACTTAAATAAAACTTGCAAATATTTTCAAGAATACAAGCCTTTATCATTTTCAGATCAAAAAGGAAAAAAGGGAAGCTTAAGTTAAGGGAATATTTTATTAATATTTTTGAAAGTTTAATTTATGGATATGTGTTTATCCTAAGTTCCCGAGGGTAGGGAACGAGTCACCAAGTGGATAAATCTACTTCCGAAGGTGACAAGTGTCGAGTTGAAGGCATGCAATATATATTGTTGGCCTTAATGTAATTAGGGAGAATCATTCAAATGGATTTCCTCTACGAAGGAATACATATTTTGATTTAACTTATTGTCACTTTGCTTAACCCTATGCTTGGGAAGGATGGTGTACCATCAAAGAGGCAGGTTGTTAGGCCTATGAGCACTCTCTCTAGGTGAGAGTTTGTTGGGAAATGTTCCCTGGTGCGTCGGGCATTAGATACAAGGCTCTAAGACTTCCTCTCCGACCTGTTGTTGAAGCCCCGAAAGGGAAGTGGGGGAGTCGAATGAATGTTGAGAAGAGAAGGGGAACACTTACTAGGGTGGTAAAAAATGTGGGGAATGAGGGTCTATAGGCTAGTTGCAATAGTCGACACCTTGAACCAAGTCTTTTGTTGAATATCAGACCATAGCCTGACGATAGGAACCCTTTTTCCTTTGGAGTTTAAATCCAACTTGGGGGTGACCTGTCGCTGAAATATTATGAGCGACAGAGTCTATAGCTGGGAGGAACGTCTGAGTCCTGCACATAATTGGTGACTTTTCATAAGAGATAAGTGTCCTTCATAAGACTGTTTAATTATTGTGTGCTCTAACATTATATTTTAAATGGGTTTATCTTATTGTGTGAATTTACATTTTCATATTGTGGTTAACTCTGTGAAATGTTACTGCTTACATATATAGGTTTCTTGTTCATGTATGATGCAACATATGTGGTCATGATAGTTAGAATTGTTTCCTATTAGCTACATGTATTAATTATAGATATAGATATATATATTATTTATGTAAGATAAACTATGTGGTATGATTAGTGGATATCCATGCATGTTATGATTCGCTGAGTACCTAATGAAGTAGACTTCATGTGAAAAAATGATAAAATCTACATGCAACATTGCATTTATTGCACACGTGTAGTATTTTGTGTGTAGAGCATTATGGACACAACAATATATAGGTGTTTTGAAGGGACAAAGTGCGCAGTAGTTTTGTGAAATTTATTCTGCTACTATGATTGTATTAAAAGAAGTGTACTCGTAGAGCGAGACTCAACACAGGTATGTGAACAATACCTTAAGTTTGTGCATAGTTAATCGGGTCTACTTGTAATAGGGAGAGTTATAATTAGTATCTGCACACTATGAATTTTGAAGTAGCATTCTCTAATAGTGAGTTTGGGTTGCTACAAAGAATATCCTAGAGGCTGAAGTTGAGATTGTGTGACGTGGCCCAACTTGGGAGGCTAGGGACGTTACATCAATAGACTTATTTCCATGTTTTTCTTCTATGTACATGGATTTCTTACAAGCCTCACTAATGTTCTTCGCTTCAAATAATATCACCTCTTTCCTAATATGACTTTGAAACCTACTGGTGTGCTTGGTCATAGTTTTCTGGTCATTACTCAAATGAATGCAGTTCTTATTGAATTTCATCATAGCCTTTGTATCACATAGTGCCACTTTAGATCCCATTCATATTTATACCCCATTGGGTAAACATGGAGTATATGTCTCTCTTGACATAGAGTTTCCCACCATGGCCTTGAGGATGTCCCTCAATCTCTATAATATGCATCGAGAGATATAATTATGTACTCTCTCTCCTAGTAGAGAGGAATCAAAAGGGAGAGGGATAGCTCGATCTAATAATGAGGGTTCAAAGGGATATATCTGCACTCAAAAGGGAGAGGGAAGAGTGAACCTTCTCATTTTAATCCTCTTCATTTTGAGGATGAATCTTATAAGGATCATATCTCTTTTTTCCAAATAAATAAAAGTTTAATTGATGTTATTCAAATAGGAATAGGTCAATTAAATGGTATTCCTATCGCACTCAGAGTTATGGATTTTTAATTCATGGGAGGTAGTATGGGATATGTAGAAGCAATGCATATCCTTGCATCTTCAATTAATAGAAATAGATGTTCTCAACATCTATGCACCCTTGATGGAAAATAAATTACACTTCCAACCATCTCAATAATTATTCATCTTCTCTAGGTCCCTCTAATTGTCATATGGCTAAATATCTACATTTTCCTTGACTTTGAATGGAAACTTGGGGGTTCAATGGTCCTCTTCTTGGTGAAATGTGTTTTCCCAATCACTCACTAGATCGATTGGTTTCTTCTTTTCAGTGTCAAAATATTCCATCTCTATGTTCTTACTCTTGTCTTTCATCCCATGAACCAATTATTGTTATATGTATTATTTCTTCCCACTCAATAATTCAACTTCTAAAAATATGAGATTGTTTGCATCCATCTCATGGTCATTTGGTATCTTATCTATTTTGTGTACTCTATTATGAGTTAAGTCATGCAAGAGGGTCTCTCAACTCAATGCATAGTGAAGCTTAGTTTTCAACATACACTAACTTTGAGAATCACCCAATGTGTCTACACTACACATTTGTTATTACTTAAATAGCTAATATGCTTATGATCTATATGGTTTGTTACTCCTATTTAGATAATAAAAATGCCAAGTGAAAACAAAATTATTAAACACAATTAATCACAGTGAGAGCCTTACACAATAAAAACAAGATTTGAAATGGATAACCCTCCTCGAGGATGAACTCCGAACTTCATTAAGAGTTTGCATGCCAATGAAGAAATTATTACAATTGTAACTACTTATCCTTGTGATTTTGATTCATATGGATGCTAATAGAATGTCTTACAGTTCTCCAAACATGTTTAGAAACTTTCCTGTGTAATGTATTTCTTCTCCTCATACACTGCAACTCATCTACCAACTCTCAATCGACAAACAACTTCTCCTATTGTAACTAGGCCTTTTACGTTCTCTTCCCAAGAATAATTTACTAGGAAGCCAACTGATTTAGTTCCCCAAGGCCAACCTTCCCAATCATTGATTGTAATTCTAATGGAATGCCTTCATATTCTAGATGTTGAAGGATGTTTGAGCGTCCTAAGGTGAATTTTCAATTTCCTCTAGATTTTTTTGGTCAAATTTCCTAGGTTCATGATGCCAAACAAAACCCTAGTCACATTTTCCCAGTGACTTCTTCCTGCTTTATCTTAGATTTTTCCATCAATGTTTTAGGGTTTTTTGCTAGCTAAGAAAATCTTGGGCTTAAATGTATGGTCCCTTTCTCTTCCTATCAGGGTTTTCGCATCTTCCATATCTTCCCATCCTTTGGAATTCATCAGTTTACTATTTTTTCTCCCCTATATTTTTTTATTTACCCTTCATGTTGGAAAATGTAGTGTCCATTTCCTGTTCTATCAAAATTTTGCCAATGCCTAGTGTTGGGTTAGGAAGAATGCCCTTCAACAGAAATGGGTGCTCCCTGGTACGTGGTCTTAATTAGACTACCCACCATTTGGATTAGGAGACCCATCCAGATTCTGGCCAATGTTTTTTTTAAGTGAAATTTTGCCAATTTGGCTAAATTTTATTTTTTTTGAAGAAATTTGGGCTAAAAACTTTCATATTTTTATTAAAAATAAAAAAATTCTAGCCTAATTTATGACTATAGTTATGCATACACTTATATTTTTCATCTAAATATAAACATTTTCCATGAACATATAATAGTTTTTCTTAATATTTTCGCCAAATCAATGATTATGCATCCCAATTGTTTTTAGAATATTTGCTACACGTGGATAATTATTTAATAGCAACTACTCTTGGGAAAACCATGGATTTCAATTGAAGTCGTGTAAATTTATGTAGGAAAATAAAATGTTTCTAATAATTTACTTCTATTATTTTTTTCACTTCTTTCAACATGTAGGTGGCATATCATGTTGTATATTAGCATTTAGAATTTTTTCCATGTATTTCTATAGATATTTTCCATTGCCATATATTTTTGTTGTTAGTTCTCTCTAATTGATATGGATTTATTTTTTCTCTAAATATTCTACTAAGACATTTGTTTTTGTTAATTATTGTCAATGATGCACATGTAACACTAATGGAATAGTGTTGTTGCCAAATTTTAAAAGTAGTAACAATAAATCAATTGGTTATCGCCAAAGATAAATCATAATTTTTTTTTTTACAAATATGATTTGATTGCCAAATGGTTTGATAAGTTATGACTTATATGGTTTGAAAAAAAGAACATTGATTCTGGCCCGAATTCCATTACTAGGTTGGGGGATCAATGAGTGGTTATGAATGCAAAGGGGAATGCATATGTAAACTAACTACTTGCAAAAATAAAATCTAATCTACCCTATCCTAGAGAGGAGAAACTAGAGTAAATAATAAGCAACTGGAAATGTCAATAATCCCTGTGAGAAATCCTTCCAGATAATTGTTAAAAAGCAACAAAGATAAATAACACATGCATATAAAATCATAACCAAATGATCATAAGCTATGAAATCACATGCATAAATTGCTCATCATCTTAGGATAATTAATAAGAGAGAAAAGACCAAACTATCACAAACTCTAGGAAAATTTATGTTCGAATAAGAAAATTCTATAAATGAAACAACATTTTTACAACATATACACACAACATACCAGATCACTTGAAGTAGTTCAAAGCAAACTAGCTATCAGCAACAATATTTCTCTCTAGCAAAATCGATCCTAAGGGATTCTCAATATTACTTAAGAAAATAGTTTATGAATTTACAATGGTTGAAGAGCCCCTTCAAAAGGGGTCTCTTCCTTTACTTATAGTATTTTCAGTAACTACCTATAGGGGTTTCCTCAATTATACAAGAAGCAGTTACATGAATCTTCAACTTCCCCTCTCAACTATTTTCGACATGTGTTATAATAAGGAAAAATTGAGTATAGTTGGAAAAAAGACAAAATAGAAGGTGGTTTGAGCATATTCAAATTAGCTATTTTGTCCTCCTTCATTTTTCTTTGTCTCTCAAGTAAGATTCCCAAGTTTTATGGTGTTCTATAATGGTGATAACTCTACAGAATATAAGTGTCTCCAAGGAAGCTTTGTGAGTTGTTGAATTTTGTGAGAGGGTTTTCATATCTCTCATCAGGTTGACCATGAAATATCGAATCATGTTCTGCAGTTTAGCTGGCTTGACGAGATGATCCTCCATCAGATCCACTGTTACACTAGTCGTATCCCGAACATCCGTTTACCTCTGCTTCATGTTTATCGCGACCTCTTCAAAACTCTGCTCATCGAATTTCATCTTCCTGATTGCTTCAATCGGAGGCGGGTTTACTTTGTGTGTTAAGATGTGAGTTGCTTTGTGAAGTTGTGCATAGATTTCCAGTGAATTCTTTATATCATTTTTGGCCTTCTCCCCAGATTTCTAGAAATTATCAAGAGAAATGTAGTCAACTTTTCTTTCCCACTCTTATATGTGAGGAAGCCCAACTTGGGCATATGTATTTTCAACAATCTATCATTGCATCTCATTCAAACCTGCTCTAATGACGGTGAATTCTACGTTCTTGGATTGTATTGTGCTATGCTGGGCCATAATTTGAGTTGTCAATTGTTGGAAGACTTAGAGATTTACATACATGTCAGTCTCCATATCGTGAAGCTCTATCTTAAATCTCTCGACACATATTCTGAATTCTTTAAGGCTCTCCTTATCTCTTTTCCCACACTTGACTTCTTCTTCCAAGTCCTTGATCCTGTCATCTTTTTCTTGGTTCTCATGGATCAAGTCCTTGAGGTTTTTCTCTGATGCCACGATGAAGGAAATTTTAGTGGATTAAATTGAGAGTGGGTCCTTCCTAACATTCTATGTCACAGTGGTTTCCATAACCACAGATAGGGGAGCTTTCCTGGTAACTGGGATTTTCTTGGTTTGTTGTTGTACTATCCTACCAGAGGCTTTGTCGTACCAAAAGGTATTCATATTGGCTACCTTGTGAGCCTTGGTGGGTGTGAATAGTCCCAATCCAATATCACCCAAAATAAAATGTCCACCGGTGAGGGGGCTTCTGTTGATGACACTTGGATATCCATGTCCATGGGGGAAGCGTCGTTTATTGCTTCTTCATCTTCCTTCCCATGTTCTTCCTCTACCACCTTTACTGTTGCTTTGGCGATTTGCCTCTTCTCTGCGGCTACTTTTGCGATTTCTTTTGCTTCAACCGATGCCTTAGCTATTGTTAGGGACCTAACCCCTCATGTAGATAGAATAATATATTTTCCATGTAATAAAGGCCGACATTAGTTAGTAAGGCATATTTAATAAATGTGAACAAGTCAATGTAAGAATACCTAATAGAATCTTCCGCTTTTAGAAAGATATTCCTCTAGAATGTTCTTTAGAAGATAAAATTAATATAAATAAGAGTAGGAGGCATGAAAATTTTTGTCTTAAGAATTATTGTAATATAGATATGCTCTGTTGGAGGTTGCCCCCTCGAAGAGGCAAGTGAACATTGATTTCTTTGAATAAAGGTATTATTTCTAGTGTTTCTCTTCTCATATTTTGTTGTTTCATTGACATTTGTTGAATTTTCCTATTTCTACATATTGTATTTCAGCTGGTACCTTACAAGTGGTATCATAGCACTTTCCTTAGCAGGAATTGTGGGTTAATTTTTTTTTTTAGGGTAGATATGTGTTTCGATGTCTTTAAACTATAATGATTTTTCGTTCAACGCATAAATCCACGGTCGTGGATGCATACACATAGGAAATGAAAGAGGTTTTTTAAGCTCACATTGTTGGAAACCCTTGTAACCCTTGTCGGTACCCCTTCAAGTGGTAACACATTAGACAATAATTGTATAGAGACTTGCTCTCCCACATACCTATGGTATATCAGGAGACCCCTAGGTATCCTGAAACCATCCCTAGATCAACCGATCGACCACCGGACTTCTATAGTGCCACCAAGAACAACACTCAAGAAGATACTCTCTACTACCTAGGATATTAGGTAGTACATCTAAGGGTATGGTCTAGCCTCCATGGTTGGTGCCCTGAGATATTGGGCCGAGTACCATTGTTTGACCCCACACGTATATCAAAGAGTTATAACACAAGGCTAACCATTTTCTATAGGAACCCTGACAATCCTAACCCTTGGGATGGAAACAAAATAGAAAAGGAACATACAAGATCTATTGTCATGCAACCTTGCCTCCTTCATTCTAGTTGTGAAATTACTACATAATTTTTCCTGTTAAGAATTACTATACATTTTTTCCTATTAAGAGTTTGGGGCCTGCACGCACGCTTATTTGAGACCTATCCCATTGGATTCATATTTTCACACTGATCATTGTGATACCTATCATTTTTACCTTTTTTTTCACCCCATGGACCCATACCCTTCCCAACACCCTTATTCCCCACTTATCCCATTAGTGTCCTCTCGCTACCCTAATCATAATGGTATATATCACTTGTCTGATTTTTTGTCCTTGGACCCACCCCTCATACCCTCATGACTCCCACCCGCTAAGAAGAAACCAATAAGAAACTAAGTACTAACCTTACTTCTCTTCAAGCCCAAGTAAATAAGGACATTCCAACCATTCATGCAAAAATGGACGTTATCCAAGAACAACTCGGTAGCCAAATTGTTGAAGTCCATTCCCCTCTACACCAATTCATGAACAAATTCCAGGGTCCTTACTCCGATGACCCACGTCTCTATACTAAATGTGTTGACTCCAACTGGCCTATACACTCTCATTCCAACTCTCTACCCTGTGACCCTCGTCTTCCCAAAGTCGAGGTAAAAAAATTTGATGGATCAGATCCACAAGCCTGGGTTACTTAGATGGAACACTATTTCTCCTTGCATGGTATCACTGATGATTTAACCAAGATTCAATATGGAATTCTCTATTTGGATCCAAAATTATGCCAATGGTGGAAATTGCGTCGAAATGCACGCCAAGGGTATGTTTCTTGGTCACAGTTTGTTGCAGAGATGTATGAACACTTTGACATGGACACCCACCATTTAGGACGATTGACCAAGTTGAAACATTCTATAAAAGTGGAAGATTTTATTGTTTCCTTTGAGCACTTGGATTTTTGCATGGAGGGCATGACAGATGCCTTCTTCCGGGAATTATTTATTAATGGACTCAAGGATGAAATCTGATCCTGGGTCATCATGACTCACCCCTAGACTTGGTTGGAAGCAACTAAACATGCCAAGGAGGCACAACGAGTCATCTTGGCTCAGAGAAGAAAACCCACTTTTGTTCCCCACCCAAAACCCACCACCCGTGCTCCTCAGGCCCCTGCTCTCAAGGTCCAAAAATTAACATGGGAAGAAATGGATGAACGCCAACTCAAGGGTATATGCTACAATTGTGATGATAAATTCTTTCCTGGGCACAACCATAAAGAACATAAAAATTTTATGGCCATTTTAGAGGATTCTTCTGATGAATAGGTTGAGGTTTCACATGAACCAGAGCTTCCCAAAATCGATGATCCTACGACGCCCTCTGATCCTCCTGAAGTTGAACCACTGATTTCCTTGAATTCTCTCACTAGTTGTTTCTGCTCCCCAAACCCTCAAATTGATTGGATACATTAAGCACAAGAAATTCATCATCCTAGTTTACAATGGAAGCACTCATAATTTCATTCATCGTCACCTTTCTCAAGAAGTCAATTGCTATATTTGTGATGTCAACAATTTTCAAATCTTGATTGCCAGTGGTGGTTCCATGAAATGTGGGGGGTGTTATGAAAATGTGTGCCTACAAATTGGTCAGTATAACCTTAAATATCACATGTTTTCTATTGACATGGGTGGTTGTGACATTGTTCTTGGTGATGAATGGTTACACACTCTTGGTCCCATCACCATGGATTTTAAGGAATTAACCATGCAATTCAAACAAGAATGACAACAATATAAATTCCAAGGCATTACAACAGGGTCTTCATAGATCACCAGTTCCCATCACATGGAAACATTACTTAAAAAAGGTCATTTTGGCATCATTTCCAAACTCCATTCCATTCAAGCAGTGGAGACACACCTGACACACCCTGACCTTCCAGCGATCCTTTCCCACCATCCCACTATTTTCCAAACTCCCTAGGGCCTTCCCCCCTCCCACAGAGACCATGACCATTCCATTCCTTTAATCCTGAGCAATCTTCCTCCCAATGTTCTCCCTTATTGTCATCCCTTTTCTCAAAAAAAAGAAATTGAGAAAATTGTCCAAGAATTGTTAGAAGCGGGTGTTATCCGTCTCAGTACTAGCCCCTTTCTTCCTTTGTTTTCATGGTCCTCAAGAAGGAAGGCACTTGGTGCATGTGTCCTGATTTTTGTGCCCTTTACAAACTTACCATCAAGGACAATTTTCCCATTCTTGTCATAGATGACCTTATGGATGAAATCAGTGGGGCTCAATACTTTACCAAACTTGACCTACGTTCGGGCTACCACCAGATACATATGAAAGAGGAAGACATCCCCAAGACTGCATTTCACACTCATGAGGGCCACTATGAGTTCTTGGTCATGCCCTTCGACCTTTGTAATACCCCCTCCAATTTTCAAAGCCTCATGAATAATGTCTTTTGTCGTTTTCTCCGTTACTCTGTGTTAGTTTTATTTGATGATATTCTCATATATAGTAAAACCTAGCTAGCCCATCTTACCCATGTAGATCAAGTTCTCCATCTCCTCTCCAAGCACCAAATTTTCCTCAAACAATCTAAATGTGCTTTTGGAGCCTCTGAAGTTGAGTACATGGGTCATATTGTTGGAAAGGATGGTGTAAGGGTGGATCCCAAGAAAATTGAAGCTATGTAGAATTAACATCATCCTAAAACTCTTAAAAAAAATTGTGGTTTCCTGGGTTTAACAGGATATTATTGCAATTTTATTCAAAATTATGGAAAAACTGCGACTCCTCTCACAATTCTCCTTAAAAACAATGCTTTCAGTTGGACTCCAGTAGCTAACCAATCCTTTCAAGCCTTGAAAGTAGCTATGTGCACTACTCATGTACTAGCCCTACTTGACTTCACCGAGACCTTTGTTCTGGAATGTGATGCATCCAGGAAAGGAATCGAGGCAATCCTCATGCAAGATGGATGACCTTGAGATTTCACCAACAAACAGTTGTTAGACCAACATTTGGGACAATCAATTTATGAAAAGGAAATGTTGGCTATTTTGCATGCAGTGGATCTCTGACATCCTTATCTATTGGGACGATGCTTCCAAATTAAAATGGATCATCAAAGCCTCAAGTACTTCCCGTAATAATGAATTTCATCCCCGGAGCAACAAAAATGGGTGACCAATCTATTTGGATATGATTATGAGATTGTTTACAAGAAGGGAAAATAAAATGTGGTGATTGATGCTCTTTCCCGAAAATATGAAGACGAAGGGTACCTCTTTTCCCTCTCATTCATTGTAGTAGACTGGCTTCAGGTTGTTCGACATGAATGGTTTCAAGACCTAAAAATTTCCAACCTAATCCAAAAACTTTAGTGAGATCCACAAGTTGCTCCAGGGTACTCTTGGCACAATAAAAAGTTTCACCATAAAGGTTGCTTGTATTTAAGAAAAAAATTGGTGCTTAAACCCAAGGTTCTCTCTGAGTTTCACGCTTCACCTATAGCAAGCCATTCAAGTTTTAACAAAACTTATGAAAGGGTAAAATGATCTTTCTTCTGGGATATTATGAAATAGTACATCCACACCTTTGTGACCGAATGTGATACATGTCAATGAAATAAGGGCAAGGTCGTCAAACCTCCTGGTACACTCTAACCACTTCCGCTTCCACCTACTATTTGGACGAATATTTCCATGGATTTCATTGTTGGCTTACCCAAATCAGGCAATAAGTCAGTCATCATGGTGATAGTGGATTTTCTTTCCAAATATGCTCATTTCTTTTATCTTCAACACCCGTTCACAACATCCACAGTGGCTCAATTTTTTATGGATAATATCTTCAAACTCCATGGAATGCCTCATTGTATTGTTTATGACCATGATCCCACTTTTACCACTAGTTTATGGAAAGAACTATTTAGGCTCTAGGGAACTCAATTGTATCTCAATATAAATTATCATCCCTAGACTTATGGCCAAATGGAAGCAGTCAACAAGTGTTTGGAAACATATTTGAGATGTTTTGTGTCTGAAAAAAAACATTAGTGGGTTCAGTGGTTACCCCTAGTTGAATGGTGGTACAACACCTCTTATCATATTGCCACTCACATGACTCCTTTTGAAGTAGTCTACAGAAAAAATACACCATCAGTTCTCCCATACATGTCGGGTGTATCCAAATTTTGGGAATTTGACCACAATCTTACTATCCACATGAACATTCTCCGTACTCTCAAAGAAAAATTGGCAATGGCTCAAAATCGCATGAAGCAGCAGGAAAATCAGGGTCATTTTGAACATCAATTTGTTGAAGGATATCAGATGTTTCTTCATCTCCAACCATACAAGAAGACTTCACTCAAATCCCAACAGTGTTAGAAACTTGCACCAATATTTTATGGTCCTTATACTATTATCAAACTCATGGGGCCAGTGGCCTATCATTTAACTTTTCCTAGTCATTCCAAGCTACATCCTATTTTTCATGTCTCATGCTTGAAGAAAGTGATTGGCACCAATGCCACACCCAGACCAACCTACCAGAATTGGATGAAGAAGGTTTCATTTGGTTGTATCCACAAACTTTATTGGACCACAGAGAGCGTGGTCTTCGTCAACGCACCATCAATGAAGTTTTTGTTCATTGGAAGGATACTCCACTAGAAGATTCCACTTGAGAACCAACTACCATTTTGCATTAGTTTCCTCATCTTAAGCCTTGAGGACAAGGCTCATTTTCAATGGGGAGGGAATGTTAGGGGACCTAACCCCTCACTTATATAGAATAATATATTTTACATGTAATAAAGGTCGACATTAGTTAGTAAGGCCTATTTAATAAATGTGAACAAGTCAATGTAAGAAGTCCTAATAGAAGCTTCCACTTCTAGAAAGATCTTCCTCTAGAATGTTCTTTAGAAGATATAATTAGTATAAATAAGAGTAGGAGGCATGATAAATCTTGTCTTGAGAATTTTTTTAATAGATTTATTCTCTGCTGGAGGTTTCCCCCTCGAAGAGGCAAGTGAACATTTCTTTATTTGAATAAAGGTATTATTTCTTGTGTTGTTCTTCTCATATTTTGTTGTTCCATTGACATTTGTTGAATATTCATGTTTGTGCATATTATATTACATATGGTGCCTTACAACTACTTCTTCTTCTTCAAATTTGTACTTCCACTCAACTTAGTATTATTTTTTATTTTGTACCTTTTCCTTTTTCTTTCGTTGTTTTGCAACTAACTTGGTTGTTGTCACATCTTCAGCTTCTTTTCGTTTCCTTTGTTCATCTTCCTCTTCTTTCCTTCTCTTGTTTTCTTCTACTTAAACAAATTCATTTTCATTCCTTTTTCTTTCTTCCTCTACTAATGCTTCTGAGGTTGTGGTTGTCATCGTGTTTGTTGCTACTACCACTTCTTCCTTGGACTTCTTCTGGGCTTCCTGAACTCGTTGTTCGTATGATACTCTACCCAATGGATTTATCCTTCTCTTGAAAATGACATCATGATATGTTCTAGCCCGACAATGGATTTCTTATTCTTCCCAAACATCGGTCATGTATTCCCACTTGTACCTGTGGTTGATGTAGTTTCCTTTGACTATGTCCATAGGATCATGCCTCTGGAATATCTCTTCTCTGAAGTGGAAAGATGTCAATTTGTCTAGTTCAGCCTAGGACTCCTTGACTTCTTTGAAGGAGTATGATCTGACCCACAGTGGGAGAGGAGACCAAATAACCTTCTTATCTCTGTAAAGGGTTGCACCAACTCTGTGCACCATAGTTCGATAAGCAATTTCCTATAACACTAGCTTGTTCAGAATGAATTTTGGGAGTAAATGAGGAGCTTTGGTGGCTCTGTATATCCTTAAGTATGTTTTGTACTCTATGAGGTACCAAAATCCTATCCTCATGATTATCACTTGTGATTTATTTTTCATGCATGGTGTAGGTGAGTCAAATATAAGTTGGTACAGAGGTGCTAGGAAGTGATTGTAGATTTTTTGATATTTTGTCTCATACTTGCGCTCTCAAAGCACCTTGCAATAGATATGGACCGGGGTATCATTGGGCTTCCAAGCCCAACCCATCTGTGGATATGTGTGACAAATGCAAACCACATCTAGGAGATACGAGGACATGTGGAAACTTGGGAATTGCCCAGACACGATCTCTTTGGTTGTTTTGAGAGATTCTTCTAGGGATGAGGATAGAATGTTGGCCTAATTGAAGGTTTATCTGACATTTGCAATATAGTAAATAAGAGGCACCCAGGTTATCGGGAATATTGAAGCATCAAGCTCCCCATATAATCTACACATCATGGCCATCGCTTATTGGTATGGTGTTTTCAACAAGTTGGTGGGATATTTGATTGAGGGCCTTGATTTGAATGTTTTGTTGGGCATGTACCATGACTTTAAAATATCCTTCGACTTCAGTGGAAACTTCCTTATGAGCTTCTCATTAAGTGTTCTCTCCCTGTTTTCCAAGTGGTAATAGGAAGTGATTTTTGAAGCTTAAAAGGAGGCTATTAGGTGTTCTCTAGAGTTAAGGATATATATGGTTTCCAAGTCTACATGCCTTACTATCCATGGAATGGCCTTTGTGTACGGAAACACCATTGTGTGTGTCGCCACCTTGTATAGCTTTGATTTCGTGATATTTTTTAATGTCTTGAGATCAAAGATATCTTCTACCTCTTGGGTGAAGGTTTGGTTGTTGAAAATTTGGTATACCTCACCCCATTTTATTGAAGTCTCCTTGTTGATGACCTCTTCGGTGTCGTCATACACTGGTCATGGAGTATCTTCTTCTTCCTCCTAAGCACTTCTAATTGTAGAGGCCTCTTTAACAGGGGCCTTGTCAGTGTTTTGTGAGTGTTTGTGAGGAGACATGGTTGAATTTGTAAAAGACACATTCATCATCAGTTCTCAATAAACACCAATGTTAGACAGAAGCATCAAATCCTTACTATTTTAACAAGGCAAAGAATGGAAAAAGAGAAAGCATGGATTCTATTTTGCATTTGAGTGATTTTAAAGTATTTTTGGAAAAATTGGCGAGTTAGTGTTTTTCATATCGATACACACCTATATCGGCATCATAAATATCATCCTCGTCAATATAGAAGGTGTATCGAAATGTATAAAAAGGTGATCCATTGACATTGCAAGGAAAATGTTGCCAGTCTTTGAGGTCGACATTAAGGGGAAAAGGTTAAACCATGTTGGCACCTTTAAAATGATTGATGTTGAAAAATGGAAAGGGTGTATCGGTCCCCATTCTATGATCAATGATGGTGGGGGTAAATTCATATCGACGCTCATCAAAAGGTCATTTCTGGTGAATATAAGCATGTATCGACATTCATCCTTTGAACCTCACTGATAAGGCTAAGAACTATCGACATTCATCCTTTGAACTTCATCGGAAAGGCTAAGTACGACTTTTAAGACTAAGTCTAGCTCATTTGTGGCTAAGTATTCCTTCCTATACGTAATACGTTTGGTATTGAAGAGAAGGACCGTCGTCCCTTGATTTGCATGAAAAATGTGGGTTTCTATCTCATTAAAATAATTGTTAGTTATTGAAACCTATTTTGTTGGTTTATTTCTTCATCTAATTTGATGATAAAACCTAGTTTAAAGCATTAGTGAAGTACCCTAATATTCTATTTCATTAGGTTAACACTATTGATATCCTAATATCCTAATTAATCTAGTTTCTTTCTCTCCTCTCTTATCTTAGGGTTTCTCAATTTAACCCTAAAACTAAGTGGAAAATCCACTCTCCTCTTTCCCCCTCCTAGTAGTGTGTGTGTGTGTGTGGGAGGTATTCCATCCTTTCCTTCATGATATATGTGGTAGAACAAATGTGTTAATTCCCTACATTTTTTTTACTCCAATGGGGATTTCCTATCAAAATTCCCTCTCTTGAGTGATGTCTCTTACATTGATTCTCTCTTCTCCCTTTCATCCCTTGTCCTTTAGATTATGGAGTCTTATTCTTATCCTACTCTTACATATTTTTGTTCTATTTTTATGCATCTTAGGGTCAACACACACTATCCTCAAAACATGTTGAACCTATCCCACCTCACTCAAATGAGTGTTATTAACACCCCTCCTATTAGTCATCCAAGTACTTATACAATAATTATACAATAATTCTGATCCGACTCTATAAAATAGGAGAACCAACCCTATATTGTGTGAAAATTTTTAACCATGAAGGATACTCATCACTTCCTCCCAATGTGACACTGTTTGCTAGTTGTAAAAGAATTTATCATACATTATGTCCCACTCATCCTAACCAACTAAACATACAACCAATTACCTCAAGTTTATGTACATTGTTTCAAGAAGAGAGTACTTTGTTTAGATGATGAGGGTGCTGGATTACTAAGAGGGGGGATGAATCAGTAATAGAGAAATTTAATCCTTTTTAACCATATAATCCAAGTGTTATGCAATTACTCCAGCTCTCAGAAAAGGAGTTATAGCAAAAATGGCATACCTTGCTGAATTCTGGCTTATTCTAAAGATTGACCTTGTAGAGCGTGCCCTGCACAGAATATTTGTTGAATTGATATGAAACTATTACAAGACATACTACATATTGTACCCTAACCAACACATTTGGTTTCACTGAATTTTGTTCTTTAATGAAGAAGTTATGACGTTTTTACCCGAAACACTTGTTTTTGACTAGTTTCAGGACTAGCCACAAACCCTATTTTCCATGGAGTGTAACTCCAAAAATACAATGACCCACAAGCAGAATTTTTTACCACATATCCTTGGATATGTTTTCTCAATGGAATAGCAATTTCATGGTCTGAAGCATTATAGAAAAAAGTGTTGGGTATGTGTTATATTCTTTGCATGTGTGTGTGTGGGTGCGTCAGATACAACAACTGCGTCTGACGATCCCTATTTTTCTATTTTTAGAAGATTTGTAAATTAATCCTAGATTAAGGGATTAGGGTTTTGGTATCTACAGAATACCTAAAAACATTGTATATATTGTATGGCGAATGGTGAAATTCGATATAATGAAAATAAGAAAGGTTTTCCTGGTTGAGGGTTTCTGGTATAAAATCTTTGTGTACTATGTGTATGAGCCATTGATTAATTTATGTATTGCTTCAGAATCTATATGCATTTCTTTACTTCACAGGTTTAAAACTTACATGTAAAAGTTATAGTGAAAATGGTGAGATGACTTGTAAATAACATACCTTAGAAAGCACCATCAAAAGAATTTATACTTCCTTGCATTTCAACCTTCTTTTCTTCACATTCCCTCAGAATTTAGGCTTAGATATCCTTGGTTACCTCAGACACCTATATATATTCAATATTCTCAAGTGTAATTAAAATGAGAGAGCCTTGCCTCTTATTTATACTCTCCAAGTAGCTTCCTTAAAAACAT
>ML803199.1:75022-94519 GCA_009831015.1 Picea engelmannii | reverse complement strand
TATATATATATATATATATATATATATATATATATATATAAGTTGTCTATATCATTTTGTTTTTCATCTTTAACTATATTTTTACTAATTTATTTTCATTTAAAAAGAAATTCAAAATTACTATTAAAAAGAAATTACACATAGGTTATCATACATAATTATATGTATATCATTTTGTATTAATCTAGTAGGAGTACACTTTGAATTAATGATAAGAGAAAAGCATAAATGCAATAATAATGAAATAAATGGATAGTAATAATGAGAGAACAGATGGCATTTTTTTTTTCTTTCTTAATTTTTGATATAAAAGGTACTAGGTACTTATAACTAAGTTTATTGAAATGTAATAATAATGAAATAAATGGATAGTGATAATGAGAGAACACATGGCATTTTTACATTTTTTCTTAATTTTTTATATAAAAGGTACTAGGTACTTATAACCAAGTTTATGATTATGTAATTACTTTCAAATATTGAAATACTTGAAGGCAACAATAAGACTCAAAATATATCAACCAATCGAAATAAGAAAAACAAATATTTTTATTATATCAAAAAATATATATTTGTTTTATTAAGTTAAACATTACACTACACACACAAATTTAAAATACAAGACAAATTAATGTCAAATCAATAACAAACTCATTACTGTATTCCCTTAACATAAATTAATAATATATTGTTTAAATGTTATATACTATAACAAAAATTATATATATATATATATATATATATATATATATAATATTATATATAATATATTATATGTTATAACAAAATGTTTTTTTATTGTAATTAATTTATTAGGGATTTTATCATTTTTTATGTCATCTTCCAAAAAATATATATATATATATAATGTTTTCTTTATTGTAATTAATTTATTAGGGACTTTATCACTCTTTAGGGCTTCTTCCAATGGTGGAGATTATTGTTTTTACTTTTCCTATGAATCATGCATTGATACGAAAAATTAAGATCTCCATAACTTTTAATGAAAAATACTTGAATTTTTAAGTGGTTTCTCAAATTCTACTTTAAAAATATTGATTCCATTTTTTATATCATTACCTATCTAAAAAAGACTTCTCAAACTCCTCCACTATAGAGATATTGCAAAATATAATCTTCTAACATTTACTAAAAAAAAATATTTCTTTATTACAAAATATATTCGTCTAATAGACTTCTCAAACTCCTCCACCATAGAGATATTGGAAAATATGTTCTTCCAACATTTATAAGAAAAATATTTATTTCTTATGCATTTTCTTAAATCATTTTCTGTTTTTAATTAACTTTATAAAATATAGTAGTGTTTCATCAAAATCTTTCAAACTTTATGACCATACATAAATTTAAACAAAATATTTTAGAAATTATTTTTAACTTTTAATAATTTTACAAAATATATAATTAAAATATTGCTAAATTATAAATATTAAATTATACAATTTTTTTATTGAATTGTTTGTAAAACAAGTAAAATATTTTTTTGTCACATCAACCTTTAACATGGTTGAATTTTTTTAGAGTGTTTAGAAATAAAAACTCTCTAAATCCAATTACAATAGTTATATTTAATAAAACAACTAAATGCTATATATATATATATATATATATATATATATATATATATATATATATATAAATTGTATGCACCTGTTTTTTTAACAGTTTTAAATATTTCACAAATTTTGTGGAATATTTTAAGTGTACATTTTCAGTGGTAATATGCCAATATCCATTTAGAAATGGTTTTAGATTTTACATTTTTTTAAAGGTTTTTACGATGAAAAACTATTTATGGCTAGGGTAAACCACAACAGACGGAAACGACTGCAGAAATCAACTCTATCCCAAAAACATGCTATATAAACCAATATGCAAGCGAGATAAGAAAGGGGCCTACCTCGTCCAGATGTTCAATGAAGTCCACCGTTGAGCACTTGAAGCCAAAGCTATATACCTACAACTAGTTCTCAACAAACAAGCAAAGCAAGCATATAGTGATAATATAAAAGGTTAGCACATTAGATAGCATAATCCATTAATATACATAACAAATACGCCCATGGATAATAACTCATATATCTGCAAGATATCAATTGGATAGGAAATGAGTATTTCTATTAATAAATGATTAGCAGAAGATAAAATAATACAGACTTCTGTGTCGGCATGGTTCATAACCGATGAACTAATTTCCTTCCAGCTAGGACTCCACCACTTCAATCCTCCACCAAAGACAAGCTCATGAGAGAGAGAAAATGAGGTTTTGAACCAATAATGGAAGAGCTTGGGGGTTGAACATTGTGTTCAGACTTAAAGGACAAAGGGATGCAGACTCAATATGAAGTAAATAATTTCTCCAGAGTAGCTTTGCTCTCAAAGTTGAATTCTTTCTCCTCTTTCCATAGCTCAGAATTGGCCCATTTATAGCCTTCAAAATGGAACTGAAGGGTCGAGTCGGAACATTTCTAGTATATGGAAAGCCAAGGATCATAGATCTCCTATCGTGACATGGAAACCCGACATTAATTTTCATTTTCTGGCACAAATACCGATGTACGTGGGCTGTAGTGGAGCATCTTCCGTATACGCATGCTGTATAGTGTGAAAGATGCGTACATGTGGAAAAATATTTATTTTTGTCTCTAGATTTTATCAACAGGGAAGATAAGTCTGCATATGAAAATGAAATAAGGCCCTCTATGTAAGATTGCATAGGGTGAGGCAAATCTTGCTATAACAGATGCCCCCTAATGTGTGAGGTCAGAGGAGTATCTGCGATGGCCAAAATACATTATAAACAACCTAGAAGTGGAGTGGTAGGGAACCAGCTGGAAGAACTAGTTGCTCATTACATTATGTACTGACTTTGCATACATGGCTGCCAATAAAATTACACTGCAGATCCATGTGAAAATATACCAAACAAGTGTTTGTGGGCATGGATAGGCAAATAAAAATTTGGTTACATGCCAATAGATGTCATAGTCACGAACAAGGCCCAGTATAACTAGTCTCAAAACCAATCTGAAGATATCTATATACCATGGAGTACAATCTGATCTCCCATGATCAATGAAGTCATATAGGTACTGGTCCAATGAAAAGGAAGCAACATATTAGGAAAGCTATGGCCACATAGTGATGTCTTCAAGTCTTCTACGTAATCCGCCAACGGTGCAAGTCTACATTATGTGAATAAAGGAGTTGAGGTCGAACACAATGAGACATCATTTGATTACTGGTCATTGAGGTATATCGTTATCAAATGCGAGACAGTCTCTGATAATGAAAGTAGGTATCAAGCCACCGAGTACATTATTACAAGTGTGAATAGAGGAGTCAGTGTCGAACACCTGAAGAATCCATCGATCAAGAGACATTGATGTATTCCCAATTGTCGATGGTGAGAGAGCCTTCCACTGATGATTGCAAGCTTCAAGGTACTCATAAGACTCTAGGTCCCGTTTCCAGAATAAATGAGCTGAAATCGATGGAAAGAGGCTCGTTGAAAGGAGAGCATTAAGGCATCTCTCATCAGTCAGCACGAGGTATAAAGCAGGAGCTTCATGATTTGGTGGAAATCGGAGGAGGAACATGTTCACGAACTAATGATCCTGTGCGTCTTTCGCGTGTTCCAAGTGCAAGCAGTACATGAAAAATACCCTCTGAATAGAAGCCAATGGTGAAATCTATTGACAAAGGAGAGGAAACCACCAGCAAGGCTAATGGCATCCAAGACATTGCATGAATCCAAATGCGTGAATAGATGTCTTGCCGTCAAACACAAGGAAAACCACCCACTCAACGACCAATGATGAAATGTCGATTGTTGGGTTCAATGTTACCTACCAATGATGAAAGTAGGCCCAGGGTGCATGATAGGACTTACAATATCATGTGATTCTGAGACAAACTGAGGGTATGGTCGACATGCAAAGTCAAGAGTTATGAGGAGTGGTCGACATAGGTTGATATACTTCCTTTGAACAAGAGCATGAGACATATGGAGGACTCCGATAGTATAGACCCAATGATGAAACCATGAGATGAAGGAGGAATCAATGAAATTCTCTATAGGGACCAAAAGAGTAACCAGTCGGTAGAGATGACTCTATAACAAAATCAGCTTCCTAAGGCCATGCTAATCCAAAAATTATGATGATGAATAGACTCAATAACTTTGTGCTCTGTTCAAAGGCGACATGAATGCTGCCAACATAAGATAATACTCCCTTCCCGCCCATATTTTTTTGTTTTTTCATAGACAAACGAATGCTATGATACAGAGGAAGAAACAAGTGTTGCAAGTAAGAAAAACTAGTTCCAACAGTGGAACATACCTATTCTCAATGCAAGGATATGCATGCGGGAGATGGACACTCGGGGGAATGTTCCCTCCTAGGTATAGGGTGTCAAATTGCAAAGGATATAAACAAGGATTTGCTTGGTTGAGGATGAAAAACTGCTGAGGCAAACCATTTATAACGCAAAGCAAGAACCGGCTATAGGCTCAATACTGCAAGCAGGGGCATGAGATGAAATCACAACTTAACGCAAAAAAATGTCTTTTTTTATGACTTTTAGTCTACTTTGTGTGAAAAAGGGATAAACTTGTGCCAAATAGATGTCTTTTCAAATCCAATTTACAAGTGTGAAAGAGACAAGTTCACTCGGCAATCTTTTCGCTTTTTGAAAATGAGTCAGAAAAGAGATTAACTAAGACTCACGACCTTTCAAGTCCAATTTAATGAGTGTGAAAGGGACAAATCACTCGACAATATTTTCGCTTTTTAAAGACGAGTTGGAAAAGAGCTTAAATTAAACTCGTTTGGGAGTCCTCATGGTATAAGACTGTATGTTTATGAGTGAGAAATGAGGCTCAGCATCAAGTCATGTACTAGCTATGAGGGACTCCCGGTCCTATGGAAAAAATCTCTGCATGGGCACCATGTGAAGTAGGGGATATAAATAGGGCACCCATGTTTGGTAAGTCTCTACCACTTGCTAACGACACGACTTATAGCAGATGAAAGGTTATGTGTCGCAACAAATGGGTTTGTACCTAAGGCATAAAATGTGACAGTTTATAGAATAATGCAAAAATGCATGATGGGATGGATACCTATCCTATATGTTGGGTAATGAAAATACCTACCCGTGGTGATGAACGACCAACATAACGTTGAAATCTGCAAGAATCCATGGATAAAACTGCAAAAACCAACTCAATCCACCCTTGTATTAGTCCATTAGGTGAAAAAATGGCTTTAAACTATAGAAAGTGGGTAAAAATAGTTTATAAATAGTAACAAAACCAAAAATTACTATACCATTTTGATTTTTTACCCAAATAGTGAAAATTGGACCAAAATACCTCCGAGATTCAAACGTGGATTGCGGGAGTGTCAGGCAATGAAACTAGCAACCGTCTGGACTAGGTAAATATACTTCCCTTCCTCTTCATTTCCAGTGGATTAAATTTTTGAATTAGGTTCCAAATTTTTAGTTGTTGATGGCGCAAAATGTGAATTTCGGTGTACGTGGGTTGTCTTCAATCGGGTCGCGTATATGATGGGTTATACACACTTGTGAAAACTTCATGGCATGTATAGTCATCCCTATACGCGACTATAAACTAAGTGGATCGCATACAGGCACACAAACAATAAGTTTTAAGGGTTCTAACTCATTTTTTTATTTGTCCTTGGTAGGATGGTTCTTGAATGGAGAGAAAGAGAGCACAAGGAGGTCATTGTTGTTGTAGATTGAGATCTGGGGGCCCAAATGGCCTTAAAGAGATGTGGCTTGTATAAATTTTGGGCACTCAAAGGAATGAGAGCCTAGGTGAGGTTGCTCGAGATGCTTGTGGGTTACTAGGACCCTGAGAGTGAAAGCTTCAATATCGATGGTCAACCATTGAGAATTGAAGTAGACGACATTTAATTTTTGACTGGTTTATCACGCTAGGGAGAGGTTGTAAACCTCAAATCACGGGGAGTAGGGAGAGTAATGAAAATAAAGGAGTACATCGATGCCCACTATGTAGCAGGGACTCCTAAGGTGGGGAGTCAAATCCCTATCTGAGCAATAAGAAATCTCAGTTTGAATATCATTGTGCTCATATTGACCAGGATCACAATTTCAGCCTCGTTGCACCAGGCATCAAGGTTGCTCGTGTTATATGCAGTGCAGTGTATGAGACCCACAGTATATGAATGGTGTACCTCACTACTGGAAAATATGAAGAGCCAGCTGACAAAGTGAAAACATGGGAGTAAGAGGAATTTTGGGTTTGCCTCTATCCTATGCAGTTTCTTTGTCAAGTGGGTTCCAGGTTTGGGACCTAGAGTTGAGATTCTTCTGAGAAGACCTCGTGATCCGACCATGGCATGGTGGAATGAGGTAATGAGGCGRCAGGGGGGAGGTAGGGTGCCGACACCCTACAACGAGGATTTCTTCTATTGGTGGCAGTGACAAGTCATTGKCCTAGATGACTATCCCTATGCAAGGACAGACTTTCGAGGAGATTTGGACATGCCACTTCCACCAAGGTCCGCCTACGGTGACATAGGTATGTCAAATATTTTTTAAATATTTCATTTTTTTTATTTTTGTATAATAGAAAAAAAAAAAATTGGATGGTGCTTAAGTATTAACTAGACACTTGCGTAATGTAGACGTGGGTCCATGAGGACCGGAGGGGTTTCCTCGACATTGACGGAGGAACCGAGGAGACGAGGCAGTGGGAAGAGAAGCTGAGAGGGTCTTAAGAAACGTGCAGGGAAACCTGTCTCGTTTGACTCATAGGATCCCCATGGTTCAGGTAGAGGATCTTCCTGAAGCCATGTAGCAACAGGAGGTTGGTGTACCCAGAGCATGGGTGTCACTCTTTCGACGTCTCGCAAACACTGTAGTTTGTTACCATGACACACATCCGGCGCCACAGGCGTAGATGTCATGGATATTGTAGTACCGACTGTATATGTGTATTGAGGGTATTAGCCCCAATTTTGTACTATAAACACCATATTTTTTTAAATATATAAAAAGGGATCTTCGACTTTACTTATATTTTACAATGTGTACATTGATGAGATGGTTTTATTTGCTTTTAATTATGTGACAAATGCCAATCTAAAATGAAATTAGAATAAGCGTCAGATACATGATTAGAACTCCTAAGAATGTGATAATAAGTAATAAAATCAAATTGTCATTCTAAAAGACGTACCCGTAGGAATCAACGGAGTAAAGTAGGATCACGCACGTGGTAACTGTCGTTCAACTGACATACTACTAACTGGGAATCCAGGAGAACTTCTAAAGAATGAATACCATGTGAGATAGCATCGCGCAAAATCTATAACGACGCTATATTCGACCACATTGTTCATGGATGGCCCTAGGCATACACCACCTGAAGACACCAGTAGACCCTCGGGTGAGTAAACCACCCAAGCGGCGGAAGCCAAGTTCCGTGTATGACGACTGGCTCCGTCTGTGAATCCTAGGTAGACCGAAGACTCCGTTGACATCTGCCAACAAAGGGAAAACTCGATAAGCAAGCTGAAGACGGAAATAAAGGGAAAATATATGTACACTAAATTACATTTAGTATACAAAGAGTTATGCCCAATCTTGGGGCTCAAGTGTAATATATTTTCAAGTAGAGCCCATTTCTGGGCTCGGCCAACTTATTCCCTTCATAATATTCTAACTCATAGGCTCCTTTTTCTAGAACACATCGCACGATATAAGGATCGTGCCACATGGTTTTAAACTTACCTTCCCCCAGTGGTTCTTTGGCTTGATCATACAAGAGGACCAAGTCACCCTCAACGTACAACCGAGGACAGAAATACTTATCATACTGGACCTTGACATGTCTTTTGTTCGCCTCAATAGTCGTAGAGGCGTCTCGACACTTCTCATCAAGAACCTCTAGGTGTACAAGGTGTCGTTCGAGATCGGAAGTGTCAGGTAGGAGCGCGACTGCCAACTTAAGAGAAGGGATTTCGCATTCAATCGGTAAAATCGAATCGACACCTTATGCTAACTCGAAAGGGGAAAATTTGGTGGCGGTCTTGACCGAGGTTCGGTATGCCCAGAGTGCGGGATATAGCATGATGTGCCAGTCAGACTTACTCTGACTGACAATTTTTTGCAAAATGGTCTTGAGAGACTTGTTAACAGCCTCTACTTGTCCATTTTCCTGGGGGTAATAAGCAAAAGAATGACCATGTCTAAACCCCAGCTTAGATGCTAGTTCTTCCATCATTTCGTTCTGAAAGTGACTTCCATGATCAGTGAAAATATCACTCGGGATACCGAACCAAGCGATAATTTGATTGAATACGAAGAAAGAAACAATATTCCCATAGGATTTAACTGTAGGCATGGCCTCGGCCCACTTAGTAAAGTATTCGATGGCCATGATATTGTGTTGATTCCCCCCAACCGAAGTTGGGTTGCAATCCACGAAGTCCACCCCCCACTTGGTGAAGGGACTGATGATAATGACTGGGTGAAGAGGAGTTGGATGCGAGTGCATTTTTCGAGTGAACACCTGGTAGGGGTGACACTTCTTAACTACTTCAATGCAATCTTTAAAGATCACAGGCCAGAAATAACCGGCTTGCAAAAAAATTTGGGTTGTCGCAAGCCCAGATAGATGACCACCACAAGCCCCACTGTGGAAATCATTTAGGAAAGACTCGGCCTCTCCGTGATTTAAACAACGACGCAAGATATTTTCTATTCCTGGGCGATACAACATGTCACCGATGATAGTATATATTTTTAGCTTGGTATCTTACACGTCATCAGTCATCTCGTGAGAGATGTTGAGGGAACTTCAAGGTTTGAAGATAGATAACAATGTCTCCATACTAGGGCTCGGACGACGAGACAAGAAAAATGTGTATGTCTGCAAGCGAATCAAGATGGATGACATCCTCATTTAATCGTGGAAAATTGGATATTAACTCCGTGAAGACTAGTGATTTATTGGATTTCGCAGAAGTGAAATCGAGATCAAAATATTGTAAAATGACAATTCATTTATTATATTTCCCCCTTATGATATGCCTAGTAAGGACTTATTTAAATGGATTGACATCGACAACCACACTAGTCTTGAAAAGTAATATATAGTGATGCAAACATTGGACTGCGTGAACGACAACCAAAGCTAGCTTTTCAACGTGAGAATAATTAAGTTCAGGACCGACTAAGGCTCGACTAATATAGTAGATGACGTGCTCGTGGAGCTCATCATCCTCCTGAACCAAAACCATACCAATCGTATCTTCAGATGCGGTGATATAAAGAAATTAATATCTACTGTATTAAGGAGGCTTCAGCAGAGGCGTTGATACCAATGCTTTCTTCAAAGCATTGAAGGACTCGTGGGCTCACTCATCCCAGATAAAATGGGTGTCCTTCTTCAAGAGACGCATGAAACCCTTAGTGATATTGGCATAGTTCACTATAAACCGACGAAGAAAGTTAGCTTTCCCCTATAAACCCTGAAGTTGTCTAATCGTGTGCGGGGGAGGCAATCAAAGTATTACCTCAACCTTTAGTGTATCTACCATGATCCCGGTCTCAAAAACTAGAAATCCCAAAAGACGACCATAGTTAATGCAAAAGATGCACTTGTGAGGGTTCAACCTGATTCTATAGTAATGACATTTTTCAAAAACAAGCTGAAGGTGTATAGCGTGATCCACTCTTTTGTGAGAGTGAGCAACAAGATCATCAAGGTAAGCTTCAACTATGTGCTTAAGATCGTGAAAAGCGAAATTCATGGCACGTTGGAAGTTTTCTCTGACGTTTTTAAGGCCAAAAGGAATTTTCCGGTATGCAAAAGTACCCCAAGGAAAAATAAATGTCGTCTTGTGTTGATCCTCGGGTTTGATTTGAATTTGATTATACCCTGAAAATCCATCCATAAAAGAAAATACTTTGCTTCCCACACACTCGTCAAGGATTTGATCGATGAAAGGTGTTGGGAAGTTGTCTTTAGGACAGGCCTTTTTCAGGTCACGAAAGTCCATACATACATGGATGGTTCCTTGCTTCTTATCCACAGGAACGAGGTTCGATACCCATTCATTCAAGGGAATCGGGTAGATGAAGCTAGCATTAAGTAGCTTCTCCACCTCTTCCTTAATAGCAAGGGCCCTCTGGGGGGTTGACATCTCTAAGACGCTGCCGAACAAGTTTAGCATCTGGATAAGTTCTAATCTCATGTTCGACAATACGAGGGTCGATTCTTGGAATCTCTTCATATGACCAAGCAAATACGTCTCGATATTCCTTTAAGAGTTCGGTGTAGATCAAGATTTCTTCTGGCGAACAATCCACACCGATATTTACATTTTCAACCTTGCCAGGAGTATGAGAGATATTGATCGTGATGGTAGGAGAAATACTCGCCATGTTTCCTTCGGCATAAATGTCATGCGTATCAAGTGGAACTATGGCGTGACCGACTATCTCACTCAAAGTAGATCGAAAGTCATCTTGTTCGATTCTCTCAAGCTCTGGGAGAAAATAAGAGTGGTGATGCATATCATCCCAAGCTTTGTCAGAACCATTCATGGCTTCGATGATAGCTTCGTCCGAAGGACAAGTGTCATCGAGGCAATCATGTGAACAAGATGACGAAGTGGCCCACACGGGCCTAAGAATGGGATCCTCCTCGTCTGTTGGCGAGGGAACAGGATCAGGATCGGCGGAAGAGTCAAGAATAGATTGATACGCAATCTCTATTGTCGATAGTGGCATGGCCATTCCATCATGAAACTGGCCTTCACAAGATGAAGTCAGGGAAGGTAGGGTCCATGGATCACTAAAATAGGAAGTGTGGAAAGGAATGGACCTCCCTGTTGAGGTGGGCCTACTGGACATGGCGTAAACGTGGTGAATCGGTGTCGTGAAGTTGAAAGTACCGATAAGGGAAGAATACATTCTGACACCAATATTCTGAGTTGTCGACTGAGAATTGTCGATTGCAGGGATTGACGGTCCAATAGATGCATTAGGACTAGAGTACGTAAAGGATAATTAGTCGATCATCACGATCTTCCCTTCATGAGGAAAAAAAGGAGTACGGAAGACGGACGATACGACAATAACCATAGAATAGGTCCAATTGCATCCTAGTAACAAGTTATCATCAAGAGGCGCATAAGCTACCTCTACCTCCACCTCTACCATCTTCCCACCTAACTGGACCAGAAAGGCAGGAAGAATACCGTGAGGGAAGAAGGAATGACCGTCAAAAGCAGTCAACATGTTCGGTGACTTGGAAAGAGTCGGAGAACTGAGAGCTTTCCAATAGATCAGGGACATCACACACGTAGCAACGCCTTAATCAACCTGCACATTTGATGGTATACTTTGACTACTCCACGTGGATTTGGAAAGCCACATGGTAAGGCAAGCGAGGCTTTACATCTGTGACGTCAAACTTGATCACTTTTGATCCATTGGGTTCTAGAGCTCCTAAAGCAGATAGTAAGGCATTCCTCTATGAAGGACATGTCTGGAGTACCTCCAAATCCGACATCACACAAGGGGTTTGACCCAGCTCCTCAACAATAGAGTAGTTTTGGACGGCTCTAGCATTTGGATTGTGGGTAGAGCGCTTGAGTACTCCTTTCGAAACATGAGGTGGTGGCTCTAGTTTTTCAATCTATAAGTTCATCTCCAGGGGAGGAGGAGGAGAATCTAGACTAGGAATAGCTTGTTAAGAGCTATAATATCGAGATTGAGTGGCTACATGAATTTTCGCATCGACCATATCGATACACAAACGATCGTCGTCTTGCAATGGTGGGTTTTGACTCCCATCAACCACATTTCCAACGTTTGAGGAGCTCGAGGCCATGTGTTGGTTATGTGGGAATGGATTCATCAGCACGGTGGGCAACAGAGATAAAAGCCTCGTAGCTTCTGCAAGTTTGGGGCATAAATGGGTAAGGTGATCATCTGTGCAAAGCTTACATGGAAACTTCACCTTACGTCTTTTTCATTTGCCCTCTCCAACATTATTATTCGTCTTCTCATTATTACCATTTTCCTTGGGTTTATTACCATTTGTCCCACCCTTATGAGTATTATGCCTTTTATTCTTATTCCCTCCTGGTTTTTGGTTACCATTTGGGTTGGCTGACAATTGCATAGAATGTACATTTGTCGACTGAGTGGGGTTGGAAGACACAGATGAAGTTGCCCCCCCTACATATTGGTTTAGAGACAACTCTTTCATATGGCTTGTCACCGAGTCTGTGGAATTTACATTAGCGGTACCTACAATGTCGTCGGCATGGGGTCCAGGATTTTTTCTAGGGTCGTAAGTTGACCACGGTGCATCCAAAAGAAAGTGGTACAACATCCTAGACTGAGCATATATCAAGTCTAACTGTTGGGCTCTAAAAATCGCTTCTTCCTCAGTTGTAACCTTGGAAGTAGCAACGTCCTTCGAGATAGGATCATGTACAGACTTAAGGAACCATTCTAAAAGAAAGGTCGAGAGTATAGGGGTCTTAATCAACCTCTTTCATCTACGCCACTCTTGGATATGGTCTGAAATATGAGTGGAGGTATCCTGGCGTAAAGTCGAAAACAATTCTAGGCCAGCATCGTAACGAATGGGAAACTGGAAGTGGTTAAGGAAAACCAACACCAACTGACTAAAAGTCCCATATTCCCCCCTAGGTAGCTCAATATACCATTTTGCATAAACTTTGATGAGGGTGCATTGAAATAATCTTAATTGAATAGAATCGTCATTAAGGGAATTCAATGAGCACCAAAGGTGAAAGGTAATGATGTGATCACCAGGATCCTCTCCATTCTTACCCTCAAACTTTGGGATGTCCGAAGGAAGCTTGGTGGGGATGGAGGGGCATGTAGGATCATGACTCACATGGTCTTTCATTAACTTAGACAAGTCTGGCAGATTAAGCATGGCCAGAAAAGGGAGACGGGGTTGCGGCATCTGGCCCAAGGCTCTCGGGAAATATTGTGCTTAAGGAATTGTAGCCCATCCAGGGTTCTGGTAAGCACCATGGCCATGTCTAGGATTATAAGGCCCTCCTCTGGGCTGATTCATAAAAGGTTGGTTGGGCATCATTCCAGCAGGAATGTTTTGTTGGGGGTTATAAAAATTTCCCCCAGCCAGATTGGATCCGGGTTGGGGGTTGCCCAAAGAATGAAATCGACCTCCTCCAGGTGGGAATCTGGAGGATAGAGGTGGATTCGTCATGCCAAACATATTGGTCGGAATCTGCACCGATGAGGTAGGTTTATAGGACGAAACTTGAGTCGAAGCTTGTCCGCCAGGTTGTTTTTTCCACCCAGAAGAAGGAGGATTGGACCTAGGGTTAAACGCAGGGAAGCCTCCCATATTAGGAGTCATTTGAGGGATTTGAGACCCACGAGATGAAAAAGGAATGTAAGGAGGTGTAGTTCCCCCAATCCCAATGCTATCATTAAGGCCAACAATTGGGATGGTGTTCAAAAACTGTGACGTGAAGTTGGGCATACCATAAGAAAAAGGACTAGAAGCCATAGGGATGGTCTGAACATTATAGCTCGGTGAGTGACCAAGAGACCCAAAAGGGTTCGAGGCGGTAGCTTGAGTATTCATTATAGGTCTAGCCATAATAATGATAGGTGCCTCGGGCACTACAACCATTAAGGTTGCAGGAGTCGAAGGGGTGCCATTAACTATAGTGGGTGTGGTAGTCGAAGGGCTCCCAGCATTCTGAAGACTAGGTTCAATACTCATCCTTGTAGAATCACAAGTCTCAATAGTGGATATGTGTGTACCACACCTAATAACTCTACGCCTTTTAGAAGGAAAAGACTCAAAATTCGGTGGTAACTGTAACAAGCGACGGGACCGACGGGGAGGCTAGTTTGACTCCACGATGACTTAAGACTCTATAGATAATATATATATATATATATATATATATATATATATATATATATATTCTAAGACCAACTAGTAATCAAAGAGCACACCAAAAGTCAAACGACCAATATGCATACAAACAGGGTAAAGTGGTTGAGTGGCCTCCCTCCCTAAAGAAGGTATGTCTCGCCCAAGAGGGGCCCGAGACTCCCTACTAAAGATCGGAGGTAACATAATCAGTTGTAAGGGCCCTCATGGGCTTAACAACCAGTCGGTCAAATCCCCCCGGAGAGGTAATCCTCCATAAAGGTTGTGTTTTGTCCAACCCTTATCTAACCCAAGGTACCTGCAGAATAACCCCTACAAGTAACCTATGAGACACCTAAGTCGAGGAACTAATAAATCATTGTATAACCGATGCACAAGCGAGCAGTCGTAAGTCAGGTCCATCGTATAGGAAGGGTAGCAAAGCCCGAAACCTTGAAAGCACTGCCTCTCACGGAGGTAAAGGCACTAGCAAGATCCCCAGAAATATCTCTGACGCTAGGAAGGTATCGAGGGGATATCCCTTCAACCGACTTCGCGTGACCTCGTGATTAACTCTGGTGTGAGCGGAGCCTCCTAATCTTACCAATTATACAATGGATTTCTCCACTCCCTTTCTCAGACACATATGTTGATTTAATTGCCTTGGAGAATTTTACTCACAAAATCCTATTCCAAGGCACTAAATCCTAAGCTAGTTTGTGCACCCTATAAAATAAAATCGTGACTAATCAATTTTAAATTATAGTGTTAATTTTAGTGGTCGTGATTACTCAAAAAGTTATGGTAGTGAAACTCATGATGTTATGACTCTGCAATAGAAGTAAAAATGAAAAAAATTCAAAGTCCTAACTTTAACTTTCAATGAATGACATGTTTCTAATAACAAATGCAATTTTCAATTTCAACTCTGCAATTCTGAAGTAAAAATGCAATCTTTCACTATATGCACTAAGCTAATGACAAGGACTCAAAAGACAAAAAATGCCAAGCAATGCAAAATGCCTATTTGTTTTTGTATTTTCAATATAATAAAAATGAAGATGAATGGACTGAAAAGTAACTTGATGTATAATCCTATTGTGTATAAAAAGAGATAACTCAAGCAGAATACCAAGCAACAAAACACCCATCCCAATGTATAAGGACAAAAAAAAATGAAAAGATGATGAGAAAGAATCCGCCCAAAAATTCAACCAAAGATAGGTTTCTTGTCATCCCACTAGCACTTAACAAGCACTACAGAGACCCAAGAAGGCTCAACAAACATCAAATCCCACCCAGCAATAACCAGACCAAGAAAAAAAGAAAGGACTACTGATGTACGCGATTGTTTAGGCAAACATAGTGTATATATGCATCTTGCAGTGGGACAACTTGCGTATGTACGCGACTGTCGGGGAAAAAAGTGCGTATATGTTTCAAAACAAGGCCAAGCAAGGGAGAAAGACTGAAAACTCAAACCCAGAGTGAGTAGGAGCTGTCAAGCAATGATGCGACAAGAAACAAAAAAGAAACAAGATCAATCTAAGGAGAAAAGTACTCCAAACCCTAAGAAAGAAGATTCAATCCCCAGTATGGTCTCCAATTTTGTTACGAGGAAAATCTCTATATGGCTAGGGTAAACCACAACAGACGGAAACGACTGCAAAAATCAACTCTATCCCAAAAAAATTGTATATAAACTAATATGCAAGCGAGATAAGAAAGGGGCCTACCTCGTCCAGATGTTCGATGAAGTCCATCATTGAGCACTTGAATCCAAAGTTATATACCTGCAACTAGTTCTCAACAAATAAGCAAAGCAAGCATATGGTGATAATATAAAATGTTAGCAAATTAGATAGCATAATCCATTAATATACATAACAAATACGCCCATGGATAATAACTCATATATCTGCAAGATATCAATTGGATGGGAAAGGAGTATTTCTATTAATAAATGATTAGCATAAGCAAAAATATTACAGACTTCCGTGTCGGCACTGTTCGGAACCAAGAAACTAAGTTCCTTCCAGCTGGGCCTCCACCACTTCAATCCTCCACCAAAGGCAAGCTCATGAGAGAGAAACAATGAGGTTCTTAATCAATAAGGGAAGAGCTTGGAGGCTGAACACTGTGCTCAAAATTAAAGGACAAAGGGATGCAGACTCAATATGAAGTAAATAATTTCTCCAGAGTAACTTTGGTCTCAAAGTTGAATTCTTTCTCCTCTTTCCATAGCTCGGAATTGGCCCATTTATAGCCTTCAAAATGGAACTGAAGGGCCAAGTCGGGACGTTTCCAGTATATGGAAGGCCAAGGATCATTGATCTCTTGTCGTGACATGGAAACTCGACATTAATTTTCATTTTCTAGCACAAATACCGATGTACATGGGTTGTAGTGGAGCAGCCTATGTCTACACATGTTGTATAGTGTGCAAGATGCGTACATGTGGAAAAATATTTATTTTTGTCTCTGGATTTTATCAACAGGGAAGATAAGTTTGTTAAATTATGAGCTTTATTTCTTATGCAGATTAATTCTTTGATTTTCTTCAACACTTTGATTCCAACTTAATACACTTCAACAATACCAAATCATAATCGAATAGCATTAACTATGTAGATAAGTAAGCATGCACATCAACAACACATACACCTTGGGTAAACCCTGTACAGGGAGAAAAACCCCAGCAAATGATATTCCTTTATTGCATTAATAATGTAAGATATCTTACAAATATCCACCATGAATGTCCTGCTCTTAAAGAGCTTGCCAAGATGACTCTGACCTGACAAAGACCTAAAAGACCTTGCTGAAATACAACTATGACATGTTGCCTCTATTGTTGATATACAACACTGATGTTGCTTTGGTATGTTGTCTCTTTATCACTGATGTGTGCCTCTATTGCTTCACCCTTAACCTGCATATCAAAACTATGTTGAAGAGAGGGTTCAATCTCTGCTTATATAGGATGAAGAGGAGAAGAGGAGAGACTCGATATAGTAACATGTTTTCATGAGTTAATCATAACTCAGCTTCATACTTTAGTTCGAACTTAGAACTAGACTTGAAACTGGTTACAACTCAACATTACACTTTAGTTTGAAAACAGAACTAGACTTGAGACTGGTATGCTTTAGTTCGAAAATAGAACTAGACTTAAGACTTCAGTCACAACTCAACATTACACTTTAGTTATAAAATAGAACTAGACTTAAGACTTCAGTCACAACTCAACATTACACTTTAGTTCTAAAATAGAACTAGACTTAAGACTTCAGTTACAACTCAACATTACACTTTAGTTCTAAAATAGAACTACACTTAAGACTTCAGTTACAACTCTACATTATACTTTAGTTCTAAAATAGAACTACACTTAAGACTTAAGTTACAACTCAACATTACACTTTAGTTCTAAAATAGAACTAGACTTAAGACTTAAGTTACAACTTGACTCTTTACAAGGCAATTCGAAATTCTCTTCATGGTGGATAATGTTACACGTGCCAATGCACTAGATCAATACATTTATATCATTTGCAATATTAGGAATATCGTTTGTTTCTAGCTCATAGGAATTTTATATTCAACCTAAATTTTTCTAGATGCCTTGACTTTTTCTCATGGCACACAAGGTTTGACTAGGCTCACAGAGGTTGTATGTTCCCCCTGACTTTTGCACTAGTTTTTCTATGATCACAGAGGTTGCACGTTCCCCCTAACTTTTGCACTAGATTGTCTATGCTCACAGAGGTTGTACATTCCCCCTGAATTTTTCATTAGACTCACATAGCATCTCATTCATCCTGAATTTTGGTTTGACTCACAGAGGTTGTACATTCCCCCTAGCTTTTGTCAATACCTCACAAGACTAGTTGATTCTCCAAATCTCCCTGGCTAGCCTCAGGGTGGCCCATATGGCCTCTCATTAGAGAATGATTGTCGATGTGTTAGCAACATTACTTGTCTTCGGCATAGGGATATCCGAGTCTACAAGTTGCACGAGAAGCGCCCAAGTGCAGCACACAGAAGAAGTCCTTTTCGGACTTAAAATCAAGCGAGCGGGCATTTCATTCTTCAGCGAAAAGGATTCAGCAACAGAGCAGAACAACGATTGATGGGTAATTGCAGATTAACCGAGTTGCGTCAAGTGTAGCGCTAAAAGTTTTAAGGAAGTCAACGGTCAGAATCCTTCAGGAGGCACTCGCGAAGTTACGAGGGTCGTTGATCGCAAGCAGTTCAAGCGCAGTGTTATTTCTCGAGCTCGGGGTTCGTAAGTTTGGAGGGCGGACGATGTCTTTTAGTTGCATGAGATTGTGAGTTATGAAAAGTTCCCAGAGAGGGTCAACCTTCACTGACCATCGCGTCTCGGGACTTCGCGAGGGGAGAATGCCAAAGTTTGATACTCCAACTCGCGAAGCCGCGAGTTGCGAGAGGCGTTGGTACTTGGGCCCTAGCCGACGGTTACATGAAGAGAGCGCTGACCAGAAAGGGGGCCCGACCCGTATCGCCATCTCGGGGATCAGGAGTTTAGAAAAGGGAGCCGAGGGTCTTTGACCCACGAACTCGCGAATCGCGAAAGGGAAAGAACTTTTAAAGTTGGGCCCACAGTATCAAGGGGCAACCTCAGTCGTCCATTTGAAGCGAACACCTGGCGCACGATTAGGCTCCCCGCCTTTTCGCCCATCGTGACTTCGAAATGCAAGAAGAAGCTCCATCTTTCCCCGATGCATGAAATAACGAGAGCGTCTAGGACCTAGGGCCCACAGCATTGTCAGGAGAGTTCAGAACCGTCAGATCTAGAGGGGTGCATGGCACCAGATTAAGCCGCCTCGGCGTTTTGCTCATCGCGATTTCAAGAAACAAGGACTAGCTCCTTCCCATTTGCGAACGTCGAGGGCGCCTTGGGGATAAGCACGTGGTCACAACCCGTGGTCACTTGTGAAAGAAAAGAGATGTTCAGGAAGGGTCGAAGGCGTCGTGTATGATTCACAGAAGGAACTACCGCGACCTCCAAGTGCCATTTGATCCAACCTCGGTCCTGGTTTTCTCCTGGAGTAAATGAAGGCGAGAAAGGGTGGTTGAAACCTCTCCTCATTCATTAAATGTAAAGAATGGAGGGTCTGACAAGCGGACTGCTCGAGAGGGTCCTGTGTACCCATTTTTCCAGAAAAGTCATGCCGAGTTCTCGACCAGCCAGAGGAAGTTTGCACCCGCTAGCTCAGCATTTACTGGCTCAACTACTCCTCCCCTGCAAAGGCCATGCGAAGTTAAGGAGACGTCTGACGAAGGACTTCCACCCAAAGATTGATTGAAGAGATGCTACGCCTTGGAGGGCGAGCACGCCTCTATTGGGCAAATCTGCCCAAGTATATGTACTCAGTTTTTGCATTTTTGAAAGTATCGATGGTAGAGCGAAGCTCCCGATTGTAAAGTTTTAAAAGATATCTTAGCTCTGGTTATGCATCTGTATGTGAGATTTCTTGTTTTATGACAGACAG
>ML803199.1:30279-55524 GCA_009831015.1 Picea engelmannii | reverse complement strand
ATTTAAAAAAAAAAAAATCAAATCTTTCTATTATATTATATGTAACAATTCATTTAAAAAAATAAAAAAATAATCAAATATATATATATGTTAATATTCCCTGGATGGGGTGTCAGAGCGTTCAATACATCTATGTGAGAACCCAGCATCCACCACCTTTCCATGGACCACGTGATGGTCCCTGCAACCTCCCTCCTACTTTTATTACTTCCCTGTGAGCTTTGCAACTCTTCAAAGCAGTACGATCCCAACTAACTGCTCCAGTGCACCCTGCACTGGATTCTTGTCATGGATATGGAGGAAGTACACCGTTCGATTCCTCTGTGCGTGTGTGCAATTACTCTCCAGTCTCCTTCTTATGGCGATGCCCCTCCCTCCAGTATGCATCCATCATCCTCTCTTTTTGCTACTCTTGCACTCTGTCGATTTCTCTGGTGCCCACCTGGGTCTCCTTGTTCGCACCTCAGCCTCACCCTCACGTTCGCTTGGTTATGCCTTGCCTTCACGGGAAGCCAAATAGAGGTTCTCTTTGGTACCAAGACAAAGCGGCCATGGCCAACCGAAACTCTCCTACCTTTGTTCCTGTGCTCAGTTCCTCACCCCCATCATCCACTCAGTCCTCCGTAGGCCAAAGTGGTCTTCTGCCTCTATCATCGTTGTGGGATTGCAGGGTTGTGGTTTGAAATTTAGGGTAATTCTCTAGGCTATGCTCCTAGACCACTCCCGGATTTGGCCTCGACTTCACAGCCAACCCTTGCACGTCCCTCTAGTCCACCACCCTTCGCTCCCTCGCCACCTCCTTCTGCCCCTCGCCGCCACCTTTTGTGCCTTCTCTGGAGGAGCTCAATGCTCAAACGAAAGAATTACAATTGGAAGCACCTCTGGGCCAAGCTCTTCTCCAACCAGACTGTGCTTCATGCCCGCGACTCAGATATTCAGTCTCAATTCTTCAAGATTTGGTATTTGCAGTTTGTAAGGACATCGACGACCTTTGCTTTCGGTTGGAACACCTAGACCAATGCATAGAGAAAATTGAATCTTTGTTTTCAACCCTGCTCCGCTCCCTGCACTCACCAGATTTGGGTGCCAATGCCCCAACATCTCCAAGGGCGTTCCTTGCTCCAGACTTCCAGGGGGCAGATGACTGAGACGTGGACAAGCGCACAGAGGAACCCGAGGACAAGCGAGAGAAGTGCGCAGAGGAAGTCGAGGATAAGCGAGTGCACCAAACACCATGACAGTCGGCAAGCGCACATGTGTCAGAATGCCTATTTTATTTTAACAAATGTTAGTTGTTTTTGGGAGTTTCTTCATAGGCAGTTGGAGTCTAGCACTGTCAAGCCTTTGAGTCTGTCAAAAGATAGACTTGTTTTGGTTTATAGTATGCTCTTTTTTTTGTTTACAGTATGCATGAATGGGTCGATCGAATCGGTTTCCCCACAGGGCGATTCAGACAAGTATGTTTAAATATTACTAATTCATACAATCAAGTGTCTAGCTGAGTTGGTTTCCCTTCGAAGCAACTCAGCACATTCAAACCTCTATATCACAATCGATACTATAATTTTGCTCCATGAAAGGTAATATATAACTTCTTACTTAAAAAAAAAACATATATGTTAATATATGTAACATATATGTTACATAAATTAACATATATGTTACATATGTTAACATATATAACGCGACCATGGGACCTAGGCCATGCCCGCGGGGGGCTGGCACAATGCTATATATAACATATATGTTATATATTTTTTGGATTTTGTTTTAGATATTTCTTAAATTGTTCTAGTTTAAATTTTATTTTTTTAATTTTTTTATATAAATTTTTTTTTTTTTTATAATTTTAAGGTGTTTTAACTTATTTTTGTTAAAATTTTATTTTTTTTTTTGTTTTAATTTTAAGGTGTTATTTTTGTTAAAAAAATTTTAAAATTTTGTATTAAAATTTTTATTTTAGTTTTTTTAATTTGGGGTTTTTGTATATATGTTTTTAAATTTTTTTGGTTTTTTTCACCTTTTTAAAGTTTTTTCGGGCTATATTTTTTTTTTACCATTTTCTTAATTTTTTTCTATTTTCTCTTACTAATAATATAATAATAATAATAATAATGGTTAAGAACATGTGTTTCCTCTTAAGAGGTCGCATGTTCAGATCTAGAGGGGGGTAGGGTATGTATACCTTCGTAGACTTTACCAGTCAAATCGCTGGGTGGAGGGGGGTCCCTTGTCCCAATTTGGCCGTGACCTTAAAAATAGATTATTATTATTATTATTTTCTCTTACTATATATATATATATATAATCTATTTTTAAGGTCAGGGCCAAGCGAGCACACCAAATTGGTGTATGAGACCCCCTTGTTTGTGGGACAAGGGACCCCCCTCCGCCCAGCCATTTGACTGGTAAAGTCTACGAAGGTATACATACCCTACTATATATATATATATATATAATGGTTTTATTTTCCTCTTTATTTTGTGTAGGTTTTTCTTCAATGTTTTTTTTAATATAAATTTGTTTTTAAAATGTTTTTTTTTTAATTTCAATTATTTTTGTTTTCTTATTTTTTTAGTTTTTAATTGATAAAAAAAAATGAATTATATTTTTTTGCTAAATATTTAAAAATAGTGTTATTTAACTACAATTTTTTTTCTATGTATTGAAGTAAAGGTAAAAAGTATGGAACCATAACTTAATTAAGGACACATAATTATATGAAAAATCTTAATTTAAAAATAAATAAATGGTGTACAACATTTTTAACATTGGATGAAGCATGGAAAAACATGGAAATATGATTAAAAACACCATTGAATAAAAAAAATAAAAAATAAAAAATAAAAAAGTTTGAAAATAGATGAAAAGACACAATTGAGAAAAAAAAAAAATTAACAATTTGAAAATAAATGAAAAAACAAGCATTTAAAAAAAAAAGTGGAAACCTTAAGAAAATTTAAAATATAAAAAAACCACAAAGTTTTGAGAATTTTGCAACGCCCAATTTTGCTATGCAGCTTGTGGGAGTTGGTTTGAATTTTAACAATGTCGATTTTCTTCTTTGCATTAGTCAAAACTGAGAGATACTTTTGATCTTCTAAATTAGGGTTGACCACCTCCTTATAGTATCTTAATTTCCTTTAATCCTCTAATTCTTTATCGCACCATAGATTCTCCTTAAATTTAGATGTAACAATATTTTTAATATTATCAGTATTATGTAGAATGACATCTTTCTATATTCTCCAATGATTTATCCAAGACTTGACATCTTTATGCCATCCCGACTTGAGCCTCTAGTGGTTTTAGCTGGAGTTTGAAGCAATTTTGGAGAGTTTCTTGCCATCCATGTTGTTTATCTTGTTCTTGTACATTAAGTACCTAATCATGGACATTCTCTCAATGGGGGAAAGACTCGCTTCTATGAGGATGATAGGATAGGGTGTATTGCCTTAATTTTGGATTTGCTCTATCTTTCTCCATAATTCTCTAGAGATATTGCATCCCCAAACTTCACATCCATATAACATAGCAGGAGTGACAAGAGTATCAAAGTGGAGTTTCTTCTTATCTCATAGCCAAAAGTATGTTAATTTACACTTGTTTTCAAGCCCATGATAAGTGTTTCATTCTCTATTTATCATTTTCTCAATACTATAGTTCCAATTAAAAGTATGATAAATATTGAATTGATTTATAAAATATCTTTATATAAAAAAAAATTTAATTCCTAAAATTTATAAGTTAACAATTTTACTTTACATTAATATTAATATTTTTTTCTTTACAACCATATATAAATAAAAACATTCAAATTAAATATAAAATTTCAACATTAAAACTTCACTTTCAACCTTACTTAAATTTTCTTTTATTTTCTAAAAAAAACACTACCACAACTCTATATAAAAATAAAAATAAAAATAAAAAAATAATTTACACCATAAAATAAACTCCATTGAACACATCCAAAGTTCAACTACCAAAGCATATTCCCAATAAAATAAGTCTAACTACCAAAGCAAATTCCTAATAAAATGATTCTCTATCCATAAAGGTAACACAACCCCACACATACTAAAAGTGACTCATATTAAACCAAACCTTCGAGAAGTTTCCTCCATTGCATTTTGACACAACATAGACATTATGGCTCAAAATGGGGTGATGCACCCATTATGACCTATATTTTATTGTAAAAATAATATATAAAAGAAAATATTTAAAAAAAAAAGTATTATCTTTTAAAAATAGAGTACATAACGAAAAGCATCTTTGTCAAATGGAAAATGAAAAAAAATAAATTAGTCTCTTTCCTTTACCTACTACTTTGATATGTTATTAATAAATTAGTCTCTTTCCTTCACCTACTACTTTGATATGTTATTAAATGTGAAGTCTCCAAATGCATGGAGAATTTAATTTTCTTATTTAATTGTCCTCGCCTTTTCCTTCATCTCGTACTTTGATATCTTATCACGTGTAAAGTTACCATGTTTAATTTTTTTTAATTGTGATAATAATAGTATGTATTTTAATAATAGAAAATACAAAGTGGAATAACTAAGTTAATTAGTAGATAAATGTTTTTTTTTTTAAATTAATAAAGAAATTATCCAAAAATTATAATCTCACTTTATGATGTGGATTTTGATAATAAAATTTTAATTCTTAAGGATTTTAATCTATTTTAAATCAGTCCAAATCTAATAAATAAATTATGACATAAAAAAGCTTGAGTTTGTATGTTTAATAAGATAATCCAAATTGTCCAATTTCAAAAAAAAGATTATGACAAAAAAAACTTGAGTTTATATGCTTATTATAATATACCATTTTATTCGGTAATAGTGAATTTTTTATTTTCAATTATTACACTTGATGAGTGTTAAAAATATATAAGTTTTATTGTAATTTAAGTTTTGTTTTTTAATATAATGAGAATGTTGATATCTTGTCAACCCCTCGTAAATTTGTCCTTTCTTCCTTGATTTTGAGATGGAGAATACTAACTAATTTTCGGCAAGGTTTTGGCGGCATCAATTTTATGGAGAGTTATTTCAAAACCAGGTATTTTGCACAGAGTGTTAAAAGGTAAATATTTCCCCCACAGTACATTGAGCAATTGGTTGAGGTTGGCAATTTTCCACTACCCGTCAGCATCCAGGATTTGGTCCAATCTTATAAAGCCAGTGCACCTTATCACAAACTGGATCGGTTGGAAGCCCGGATCGGGACTTGATGTGTCGTTGGGTAGGGACAATATCCTGGGTCTTGGGCCATCCTCGTATCTATCCTCAAACCTTATAGAAGTACTCAAACAAAAAAATATTTCCTTATTAGCACAGGTTTGGTATCAACAGGGACATAACTCTTTTTTATCCAATTGGAAAGATAGTAGTGAGTTGGGATTATCAGGGGAGCTATCCATTGAATGGCGACAATTTTGTCGAGAACTACAGGTAGTTGGAGTGATACTCTCGGGTGATGAAGATGAACTGATCTAGACAGGGGGGGACTCATCTGGTGTTATTATGATTCATAATATTTATGAGGCTATACAATCAACTCAAAACCTTCCTTTGGTCATTGGCTGGAAGGTTCAAATGTGGAAATGGGATATTCCACAAAAGATCAAACTATTTCTATGGTTGGCTATTAATAATAAAATAGCGACATGGGAAAATATCCTACATAGGGGTTGGATCGGGTCGGGAAGGTGTATTCTCTGTAAAAAGGAGACGGAGGATAGCACACATTTGTTCATAAACTGTTCATTCACAAGGGCAGTTTAGGAAACTATTAAGAGGCATACAAAAATTGTTCATTGCTGGAATGAGGATAATCTATGTGAGTGTATTTCATTTTGGATAGAGGCAAAAACAGGTATTCCCAGTCTGGTGGCATTAGCTTGTTGGAACATCTGGCTTGCCAAAAATGAGGCCATATTCGAGGAAAAGGACCTATCAATCACTACTGTCGTTATTAAAACTCTTAGCAACTATCACAAGCCGGTTATAAAGCATAAACAAATTCGCTCTGTTACATGCTTGAATTCCGATACTATTGACTTTCCTGTAGCCTTTTTTTACGAAGTGGCCCAGGGGGATGGAAGATGTTGTGGAGCAGGAGGGATTATAAAATTATCTGCATCTTTGACATATAAGTGGTATGTGAATTGTGGTTAGGGTACTAACACAAAGGCGAAATTAATGGGAGCTTGGGCAACTTTACAATTAGCAAAGTATCTTGACCTTGAAAAGCTTCAGGTATTTGGTGATTCCTTGGTTATTATCAACTGGTTAAGTAAAAAAGGAAATCTCAGAGTTAGTGCATTGGAAGGTTGGAAAAGGAGAATCATCGTATTAAAGGAAAAGTTTATTGATATAAACTTCTATCACATTCTTCGTGAGTTCAACAGAGCTGCAGGTGATCAATCTAAAAGAGCACTTACAAAACCTGAAGGAAATCTTCTGCTCCATAAATGGCTAGATGGGAGAGAGAATTCTTCAAACATCATCTACATTTACTGATGGAGGTTTCTATCTTGTTTATCTTTCAGATCCCTTTTTTTGTTGAATATCTCAGTCTCAGTTTAGTTTTTGGTTCTTTACCCTTCTGGAACTTAGTAAAGGTGGTATATTATACTCTTTTTGAGTTCTGAGATGGACAATCTCATTATTGTCAGTACATGAGACTGTTTATCCTGTCTTTTGGAAAGTATCTTTGAGATTGTAATATTGACGACAATTGTTGTTCATATTTTTGGGCTATTTCATATAGCGGCTGGTGGAGCAAATGTATAAAATTATATACTATAATATAATTGTGTTAATTTTCTTTCTAAAAAAAGTATACCATTTTATTTGATAAATATTGAACTTTTTATCTTTAATTGTTATATTTTTGTGAAAGTTTTGAAAAGACATAAGTTTAATTGTAATTTAAATTTTTTTTAAGATGTTACTTTGTCAATCTCTTACAAATTTCTTTTTTCTTATTTGATTTTTAAATGGAAAAGAGTTTTTTAGTTAGCCTTAGGTCACACTAGCCCTTATCATGGCTATGGTGTCTCTTCTTGATAGGGACAAATTTCAAACCCATTAAAACCCATCACTTTATGAAGATTTTACTAAATATAAAAAAATTATTATTCTCATTCTTTAATTATTAAACATAAGAAAATTATAACTATCAATCAATATATATACTTATAATTTTAAAAATACTCAAATTAATTTTTAAAAATTATTATAAAATATATCACACTTATATAAATATATAATTTAAATTATAATTTTGAAAATACTCAAAATAACATCTATCAACGCATCTAACTATATTACGTGACATCTAACTATACCGTGTGATTAACTTTAAACTTTTTAATTTTTAAAAGTTATTATAAAATATCTCACACATATATAAATAAATATATAAATAAATAGTTTAAATTATAATTTTCAAAATACTCAAAATAACATCTATCTACACATATAACTATACTGTGTGATGAACTTTAAACTTTAAAAAGATCTACACATCTAACTATACTATGTGATGAACTTTAATATAAATATATAATTTTCAAAATATTCAAAATAACATCTATCTACACATCTAACTATATTGTGTGATTAACTTTAAACTTTAAAAAGATTTACACATTTAACTATACTATATGATGAACTTAAAAAAACAATAATATAAAATTTTATAAAAAGTATTTACAAATCAAATTAATTTTTATTATTAAAATATATATTATTATCCTTTTAATATATTATTTAAATCATAATTTTCAAAATACTCAAAATAACATCTATCCATACCTTGCAATGAACTTTAAAAAAACTTAACATCTATCCATACCTTGCAATGAACTTTTAAAAAAACATAAGTTTTATCGTAGTAAAATTTATTATTATTTTTAAATGAATTTATTCACATATACCTTGTGATGAATTTAAAAAAAAAAACATAAATTTTATTATAGTAGAATCTATTATTATTTTTAAATAATTTTTAATATTTATTGAATTTATTCACAAAATAATTTGTTAAGAAGATTATACCCTAGGTGTATTCTTGAATTTTTACATGGCTAAAAAGATTACACACTTTTTTTTTTCCACGGTGGAAGATTTCGTGCTGGAAACCCACTCCAGATACTTTCTATGGGAGTGATAAAGCTTCGCAGCCCCAAGGGACACAGGTTTCGAACTCGTGACCTCTCCCCAAACTGGAAGAGTGTGTGCACGTCTTAACCAATTGTGCTATCCCATGGGACCTAAAAAGATTACACACTTGTATTATTGAGCTCTTACAAAATAATATTTTTAGGATGGTAAAGCATCGTGCTTTGGTTGGTAAATCATTTTTCATTGAAGGGGTAAACTCCTTTTTATATATTTTTTTAGTTCTTACTTCTCTAGTAAGCAGATTACATATTTGTAATATAGTTGAAATTTTTTTAAAATGTTGTTTTTTTGGATTAGTTTAAGAAAATAATTCATCTTCCAAATTTATATGTAAAAAATATATTTGTTAAATTTTAAATTTTAGTTATTTTAAAAAAGTTAAAAGATTTTTTAATCTATTAAGTTTCTATAATTTATTTAAAAAATATAATATTTAATAATAATTTATTTAAAAATATATAATATTTAATAATTTTGAATTTAAATAATTTATTTAAAAAATATAATATCTAATAATTTTGAATTTGAATTTGAATAGTGAAAATGTTTTACATCAAAGAGCAAACCAAATGATCATTGAAAAATGGAGGGATGAGAAATCTAATAAGATTAAAATTTATATATTTTGTTTATGTGTAAAAGAATAGAAATCATGAGATGTCTACCTACACTAAATCATATACTATGTCATTTTTAAAGTAGTTTGACTTTTGATTATGTTTATAAGTGATTTTTGTGTTTTATTGATTTTAAACCATCATAGTGTTGGTATGTTTCCCATATCTATGACCTTTTTAAGTATATTCCTCAATATAATTAAACCTTATCATTCATTAAAATAAAATATTATGTTGATTAATATTATGTCAATTCAATTTAACAATTATGTTAAATTCACATTTTTCATAAAATTAAATATATTAAAGTATAAAATTAAATATATTAGAAGGAAACATTTTTCACAAAATTAAATATATTACAAGTATAAAATTAAATATATTACAAGGAAATTGAAATTAAAGGAGAAATATCACCCCTCTTAACCAACTAATTTAAATTCTACCATAACTCAAATTATTATTACAATAAACATTTGTATTACACTTATTAATGAACCAAAATTTTAATACTAAATCCAAATTAGAAGTATTACTTTAATATCAAAACTTTAATAGTAATTGAAAAGATTGAATATATATATATATATATATATATATTTGGCGGGTTCATAAATCTCTTTACCAAAAGTTTTGTGTTATACAAATTGCACCTCTTTTCCTTCGTCGTATCCATAATGAACCATGACTTAGTCTTATTTCAAGAGCTTTCTTTATAACTGTGGGTTCACGAGTTGGCAAACTCACGAGTTCATTTTATCTTCTCTTATGGTCCCTTTTTCTTCGTCGTTACCAAAACGAACCTTCATTTTTTCCGTGATCCTCATTTTGAGTCCTATGCTTAGAATATTTATCATCTCCTCCACCGTGGGTTCATAGGTCCCCAAGTCTTGAATAGTCTTTTCCTTACGAGTCTGACCAATAACAACACTTAACCAAATTCTTATCTCCACTCTTATTGTCAAACAACACTTAGCCATATTTCCATGTTATGGCATGTTCATGGGTTGGCAAACTCGCAGGTTCACCTCATCTCCCCCCCCCCATGATTGACTCCCCATTGTTGTATAACCTTGCTTTGTCACTTTTCTCGAGATACATTAAATACCAATCCTACGGAAGATAATTGTCATTTAAATCATGAAAATACCATTATTAATGGTCGGACTCTTGAGGTAATATCATTTAATTTGCATTAATTTTTTCATCGAAAAAGGGATTAAAGTTCTATTACCGAGAGAAAAACTTTGTTTCAAAATCACCGTTCTAAGGAAATATATTACAGTTTTTCCAACTTCATTAGAATGGCTACAAGAACACAACAATTATGTGAAGATACACTGAATATTTTTGGGTGAGAAGATTGAAATTTTCAATGGTCGAGATGTTACTGGTACTATGCTACATTTCCATTACCTAGAAGAAATGAGAACATAATCTGGACATTAGGGATTTCTCTAGTTGGATGTGTACCTGAAGTTTTTGACTGTAAGAAATTTGTTGGTGCGCTGATAAATTCGTTCCAAGCCGAAGAGTTTTTCAACTTCAAAGCAAATCCTCCATTTCCTTAGCACTGTTGATATTCAGAAAGATGTTGAAATTGCCAGAGCCTACCATTACCTTTAAAGGAGAAGAAACAAGGAACTTCCTCAAGAACAAAAACAATGGATCGGATCTTTTACAAGAATATTTAGAGGATCTCACGACAATGTCAATTAATATATCAAGAATTAAGGTTAGTTTATTGAATAACTCTTATAGAGAACTTGCATGGCTCTTCACTAGAATCACTGGTCAAGAATCCATGACAACCATTACTTTGTTGGCCCTCTATATTTTATACTTTAGAATTCATGAAGAAGCTATCTTTGATTGGGGAAAAATCATCTATGTTGAAATTTCTTCACATCTTTTGAAATTCAATAAAGAAAAGAAGTTCTATATGGCTTCTTACTTAAAATTTGCTATTACTTATTGCCACGTCTTCAAGGGTTTGACTATTGGGAAAAGGGTAGAATGAAAAATTGATCCAGTAAATATGTGGTATTAGGATCTATGGAGACAGAAAGCTACTTATCACTTTTATAAAGTACACAATGAATTTGTGACTGCTTTTAAGAAACTTCTTTTCCAGGAAAATACAACCAGATTATCATTAGAAGCAGTGACCTTCTTGAGCAAAAGCGAGACTTTAGAAAAAACAGAAAATTATAGTGTGATTAGAATTTTTGGCTCTCGTGAAAGTCCTTTCTTTCTACCTCATTACATTTTAGATAAAATATTTATTATTGAAGTTGCTAGGCAATACAGATTCTGGTTGCATTTTTTTCATGAGAAAATAAAGATGCAATTTATCCCATTGCCATGGAAAATTGAAGAAATCATGTTAAGAGGCATGGCCGAAATTGTTGATTACTCAACTCACCTAAATTAATTCAATCTGAAGTATGTAGAAAAAATCAAGGGCCTTGACCCCTTTAAGGTTGTAAACTGGGGTGAAGGGGTTGACGCTTAATAAGTCCACTGAGAATTCGAGTGGAGGAATGGTTGAAGGATACAAGGCCTGCGAGTGACTAAACGAAAGGACGAAAGTCAACCGTTGGATGCATGGTGGAATGACGAAGGAGTCAATTTATGGATCGTATGGGACACTACATGTGGGTCCCACAGAAACCTAGAGGGGAAGCCCATTGTTCGACAGTGCGAATGGAATAACTATTCATCCACTTCTATTACAGAGTAGAACCGAGCCAACTGGCTAGGTCTTGATTCCTCGGCCAAGTCAGGAGGGTGCTTGCCTATGATAAATGATTAGGTCCACGGATAGCCTTTGAAAGAGACACTGGCTAACGATCCACTGACCCAACTCATATTTTCGTTGATCATATGACATTAGTTGGATTCAACAATGCATTTACTAATACACTTATGTTTGAAGAAGAATAAGGTAATACTCATGATCTTCCAATGCAATCTGTTGATGATATTGAAACCATGGTAAGCTCAACAACTCAATATAAACAAAGAGGCAAAGGCTCAAACAAAAAGGTACTCAACCTCTTGTGGATTCACAAAAAAACAGTCTACCCAAACAAAATGTCCAAACAACAACATCGCAACAAAAAAATGTTTCAAAGAGTAATTCGAGTGGTGGTGGTTGTGGTGGTGATAAAAACCCTCCACAAGAAAAAATCGAAATTCCCCATAAGCTTCAAGTAAGGAGGAAAATAAAAAATTCTCAACGAGAAGAAGTAGAAAAAACTATATATGAAAATGATATATCTCTTGAGGACATGGACCTGGAGGTTGATATTGAAAATATTCATTTCCATGATAAAGAACATAGGTTATAGGAAAGTCAACAAGTTGCAGCTGAACTCACTACAAAAGAAGAAGATTTTTAAGAAGAAGAGTCATTTTCCATACAAAATGCTTTATTTGACAGAAATTCTAGAAAGTTAATATTTGAAGGGTTTGACCCCAATAATAAAAAAGGAAAATCTCATTATGAGTATGATCTCAACAAATTACTTCCATCTGGAATTTCTAAGATACATCAGATAACAGAGGATGCTTTAGATGTTTCAATTGATGACATGGGGTTACAAAATGCAAAATTAAAGAAAATAATTAAAGAGTTGGAATATACTTTGATGCCTCCCCCTATCCTTGCAAGTCCATTGGCCATTGTCAAACCTACAACACCAGATTTAAAATTGAAAGGAACATCAAGCTTGTTGGTCACTGTCAGAAAGTTTGTTGAATAAAATATCAAAAATAGAATGTCTCTTATTATGCAAGCATGGGATGTTGGAAGTAACATTGTTTTTTTTTGCTCTAAATTAAATGCTTTTAGAGATTTCCTTCAAGGTGACTATAAACATGAAGAAGGGTTTTATAAAGATGCAATCGCTACATTTTCTTCGAAGGTTTCAAATCTAACTGAAATGAAAAAAGAAGAAGAATATTTGCATTATCTTGCTCGGATAAAACAACTAAAGGCCTGTTGGATTAAGAAGATAAAGATTCTAAAAGAAATTATGGAGGAATGTGATGATGTAGTTACTAAAAAAGAGGTTATACAAAATATTAATTGAAATAGACTTAGCCAAAACCACAAGAGAAGTACATGACCCCAAATTAATTATAAATTCTATATTTATGACAAGAGAGCAATTTCATCAAGAAGTGGAAATATTAAAGGGTCTTTCAACTGAGAAATTTAATAGTATCATTGAATATAATGAAAATGAAGTTGAGAATTGGTTGGTAAGCTATGCAGGAAAAAATGAATCTATTGAAGACGTGCTTAGCCAACTTTCATATGACTTAAGAGACTTGGAGGGCATACATTTTGATATAAAAATTAGACATGAAATAAATGTATCCCCAATGAAAGATTATATAGAAGAGTGGTTAAAGAAAGCTTTAATTAATATTACGTAAGAAAATCAAGGAGCAATTAGTACCAACCATGAAACAAACATCAAGGAAAATATAAGGACACCAGCAACGCAGAAATGAGTCATGAGATCCCATCACAGTAAGTCTATATTGATCACCCCTTCTTCTTCCCAATTGGAATTCATCCAGTTATATTTTGTCTTTCTTGAGAAGAATATAACTAAGTTTTGATTGCATCCTCTATCTTCTTTTAAGGCTCTGTTTCTCGTGCTTTGTTTCAGCCTTACTCATTCTTCTCTCATCTTTTCATGTACATATATATTTTGGTCCACGGGATCCCCAATCCCAGTCCATTTATGGACAAACGCCTTTACTTTTCTAAGATTGTAAAAGACCATATTATTTTTGAGAAAAACCCAGAGAATTATTTTAGGGTTAATTTTGATTGTATCTTGTAACCCTAAGCTCTTGAGTATGCGATATTTGAAATTAACTTATCAAGTTTTATTTTTTATTTCAATGGAAATACTCTTTTAAAGTTCTCTTATTTATGGGCCATATCTTCTTTTTGTTTTGAGCATGATCAAAATATCTTTTGAAAATTGTGATGGGTGTGGGGATTATTTGATTATAATATGTAACCTATTATTTAATTTATTTTTCTGCAATTGTTAAGAACAATGATTCTTGATCCATTTCACATGAATCCTTAATGTGTATACTTCTTAATTATTTTCATTTTCTTGAGTGATACAGATTTTGGTTTTGTTGTTTTACACACACATACACACACACGTGTGTTATATATATGTGTGTGTGAAACAACAAAACCCAAATCGTTATCACTCAAGAAAATGAAAAGAATTAAGAAATATACACATTAAGGATTCATGTGAAATGGATCAAGAATCNTATATATATATATATATATATATATATATATATATATATATATATCCCAAGATTATAAAGATTATATTTCAGATTATCAGAGGAGCACCACCTCTATAAAAACGAAGGGGGGTTTTTAATCCTTATGAGGTTGTTGTTTCGGTCTTAATAGATTCAAACATCAACAATACCTTTAAAAAAATTATAATTTTATTTATATAAAACAAAATTACATTTTGTGGATGCTTTATCACATTTCAAATATGTCCCCTTTCAAGAAGAGATAAGAACCAAAAAAATTCCGAAATCTAGATCATTTTGTAAAAATATGATTTTGGAAATGTTTTTCTAGTAGATTAAAAAATAGATTTCATCCCCATGAAAGGAAGGTGATGATATTTGGTGGAATGTCCTTCCAACTTCTCCTAGATGATCCCACCTCTTGCATCCAAGTGTGTGTGTGTGTGTGTGAAATTGTGTCATAAGTTGTTTATTCCAATTGGTCACATAGGAGTAATTTTTCTCCTAGCCATAGACATTTGATGTGGACATCACCCTTGAATAAGGCTATGAGGTAACAAGGATGAAGGACTACCTACATGTATCAGAGGAGTACCACCTCTATAAAAACGAAGGGGGATTTTTAATCCTTATGAGGTTGTTGTTTCAGTCTTAACAGATTCAAACATCAACAATACCTTTAAAAAAATTATAATTTTATTTATATAAAATAAAATTACATTTTGTGGATGCTTTATCACATTTCAAATATGTCCCCTTTCAAGAAGAGATAGGAACCAAAAAAAATCCCATATCTAGATCATTTTGTAAAAATATGATTCTGGAAATGTTTTTCTAGTAGATTAAAAAATAGATTTCATCCCCATGAAAGGAAGGTGATTATATTTGGTTGAATGTCCTTCCAACTTCTCCTAGATGATCCCACCTCTTGCATCCAAGTGTGTGTGTGTGTGTGTGTGTGTGTGAAATTGTGTTATAAGTTGTTTATTCCAATTGGTCACATAGGACTAATTTTTCTCCTAGCCATAGACATTTGATGTGGACATCACCCTTAAATAAGACTTTGATGTGGACATCACCCTTGAATAAGGCTATGAGGTAACAAGGATGAAGGACTACCTACATGTATCTAATTCTCTTCACAACTCATTAGATAGTGTTGCATGTTTCAACCATACTATACATCTACCATAAATCCCCATGGCATAGATTCATCTAGATTTCTCTACTCTCTTCACAACTCATTAAATAGTGTTGCATGTTTCAACCATAATATACATCTACCATAAATCCCCATGTCATATATTCATCTATATTTCTCTACTAGCACCAATTAGTTCCCATGGACAATTTGTTTTGTGAGCCACTCCCTAACTCAAGCTCATATTAAGGAACCTTTCATTTTCCAAGTTAAAATTCTAGAAAGAGGTGTCCAAGCCACTAATATTCTATTAAGGAAGTTTTGAATGATATTGTAATCTTTAGAATTCCTTTACCATGAAAATCAAGAAAAATCAAACAATCTACTATCTTAGAAAAATCAAACCTCAACATATATGTAAAAATGGTCGACTTGTACCTTTCCCAACCTCTATGCTCACTTCAAAAATTCCCCTCAAAACCAATCTACACATTATAACATTGACAATGACAAAAAAACGTTAACTCGCTACAACTCTATCTACATATTCAACACAACTTGAAACAATTTAATTACACCACCAATCTACACACTATAACATTGACAATAACAAAAGCGTTGTCTCACTACAACTGTATCTACATGTTAAACACAACTTGAAACAATTTGATTATTCCCCTATGAGTGAGTGCAATGAAGGAAGGAACCTTCCAAAGCCAAAATTCAAGGATTATATACATTCCCTTGCATGAAAGCATTCATGTCAACCAAAGCATGCAAAATATTTGATGTGATATGTTGCGTGTAAATGTTATCTGATGCGAGATGTTGCGTGTAAATGTTTGAAGGTTTATCAATTCACATATAGAACAAGTGTTGCATGGCAACGTAGTCCTTGTCAGGTTGGAATGGGAATAAATGCATTGCCACGGTGGGACCGAGTATAGACACGTGGGAAGAAGGTTGAAGTACATGTGGTATCCATACAGAGTATGACTTTGGCCAGCCACAAAAGCATACACATTAAACATTCAAATATAATAGACACAATTTCCTGACATCCAACATAGTTGAAGGAATTTTTTTTTATCATTTCCAGATTAGTTTTCTTTGAAATTTATCAAATATTAATCATGTATTGCAACAAAGGTTCCTAGAAATCACATTAAACATTCAAATATAATAAACACAATTTCCTAACATCCAACATAGTTTTCTTTGAAATTTATCAAAAATTAATAATGTTTGTTACATATTTATGGAATCTGTTACATATTTATGGAATCTGTTCCATAGTTCTGGAAATTTAAATGTGTTTTTCATATAGATTGGGATTGGGGCTCCCACGTACCATAAAAAGAAATAAGTACAAGAATTAGGATTGTAGAAAGAAGAAGTGCACGATGGTAGAGAGGAAGACCTAAAAAGAAGAAATTGGAAGTTATGAGCCTTTGGTTAGAGATTTCTATTTAAAGAGGTAGAATAACTGGATTGATAAAGAAAACAAGATGACATCAATATAGACTTACTATGAAGTCGATGCGCTTTTTGTTGTTATCGTCGACGGTCTTTGGAATCGTGCCAACCGATTGTGTCCCTTTGTCGACGAGGTTGTCCATTCTCCATTGGAACCATTCTTCAATGTAGCTTCTCATGGGGTCCACGTTGATTTCATCTTGGATTTCTATGTCAAAAATCTCGTTTTCTAATTTCCTTAGATCCATAGAAATACTATTCAAAGCCTGTTCAATTTCTTCATTGTGTGTTGCATAGTCCAGTAGCCAGTTCTCGAGCTCATCTACACGATATTTAAGGATGTCATAAAATGTTTCTAAAGATAACCCCTTTAAAATATCAAGTTGTTAATCGAAGGATTTTTGGTCATTGACAAGTATTTGAGGATTAAGTTTGGGTCTTGAACCTCGTTGGTACTTCCAGCTAAGTCTATTTGGGTCAAGTTTCTGAATAATTCTTATTTTTCTGATATGGCTTGTTTACATGATTCGACAATGCGCTGCAGGTTCTTAACTTTCTTTTGCCAGCATGCTTTTAATTGTTTGATCCACTTTGGGGAGGGGAGATCCTCTTTTCTCCTTTTCATATCTGAGTTTTTGATGGCATGGTTGGAAGAAGGGGTCAACATCTGTTCATAGAAACGTTGATCATTTTTTAAATTCGTCTGCAAATGTTCGTGCAAATCATTTTCCCTCTTTCGAAAGGAAGATATATTTTGTGATGTTTCTTAGGCTTTAGTAACTAGATGCATTCTTTTCTTGATGTTATTCTCTACAAGGGCTCTACACGATGCGAGGAGGCCGGAGGATCCTTTTAACTTGGTTGCAGGGGTAGTAGGCACAGTTTTTGCTAAAGGACTGACAAACTCTAGGGTAGCAATGAAAGCCTCCTCCAATTCCTTGATGTGGTCATTCAGTCTGACATTCTCCGCTTCAATTCCTCCAATGGAATCATCAAGAGCATCACTGGTTACGTGGTGAAAATAGGGAGATTTGGGATGGTCGCATTTTCCTAAAGTTAATCTCTATACGAGATTTTCCTTTCTTATTTTTTGCATCTCTCTTTTCAATGACTATATTTTTAGATTGGTTGTCAAAAACAACGCTCTGGAATACGAAGGATTCATCTTCATAAAAAATGTCGGTCTCAGCTATTTCCATTGTGTAACTATGGTACATCACATCTGTGGACATGCCAATTTCAAGTTTCAATTGTTCACTTTCAATTTCGGGTTCGTCCGCCTGCCCTACAATTTTTTTTCTCTTCTTCGTCAGGGGAACTTTGTGAGAACTATCAATTTTTGTGTGAGGAGGGTTCTTATCTCCTCCTTCGTTTGAATATTTATGGGTTTCTTTCTTACTGGGGTGAGTCGTTGAAGCGATGCTCTGTGATGTCGTGCTCTTGGGAGTGTTGGCGGGGGAATGGACACTCTTCTCACTGGATACTTTTCCCTGTTGTTTGTACAATTCAACCACGCTTTTCAATGTCTCTACGTCGTAATCGCCAGAAGTAAGAGTGTTGTCATCACTGTCTCTATCTTCGATCAGGCCTCTATGGATAAAGAGATGCTAAAGTCAACTGCTAGTAAATGTTCTCGAAAAATCCCATTAGGGTCAAACCCTTTTATCCTTTCAGCATATGTTAGGTTCAATTTCTTGAAATGGCTTGCGAATTCATCAATCTTGTTGATGTTTCTGCAGACGAAGTCCCCGACTTTCCAGGGCAGAGGAATGAACTGTTTTTTTTTCTTTTCATGGAAAAAATGCAACCAATGGTTGTATTTCCTTTCTATTTCTGTAACAAACATCTTGTCCGTGATGTGGCATGGAAGGAAAGTAGGATTTTCCTTGGAGACAAAGACCATTAGTACACTGTGATTTTACTTTTGTTTAAGTGTTCCCTTCCTATTCAAAAACTTGGTTTCCTGGCCAGACATCTAGCGAGCATCCTTCCCTAACAATAAATCTTTGAAAACTGAGACAAAGTCATTAAAAACCTCATAAAAACAATGGGAGGCCTTGTGCCTCCATAAGGCATGGTACCAAAATGTTACTGGGTCAAATTCACAGTTTATTTTCTTGGAAAGAGACAGTTTTGGAAACAGACAACAATGCACTATTGTGAAAATAAAGTAGGATGACATATAAAATTTATTCGATTATTTTAATCATGACATCTCAGAACAGATTTCAATGGAAATTAGCTTCCCCCAATCGAAAATGAATTGTTCCTTGACTATGAAGTACAAAATATAAATAACTATATGGGAAATGCTTGCCATGGATTCATGTCTCGTTATTCTTGTAAACAGCCAAGAAATTTCCCAGAATGGATTTCTAAAGGAACTTACCTACAAATTTGTGATATCTTCGGGAACTATTGTCTGGTCTTCGAGGAACTCGGCTAAGATGTCCAACCCGTTATCATGTTTTTCTAGGAACTGCTTGCAGTCTTGTCCTCTGAAGGTCAATGTTGGATCCGATAATCTTAACATCTTGCGAAAGAACTGAGGTGACAAAGAAATAGGAGAATGGTCGTGCAGTGGAATAATTCTTTGGCTTGAAATATATTTTTTGGTGCACCAAGAGAACACCTCCTTACAGTCAAAAACCTCAGGGACGCAACCTGCACAAGCGATTCCAGAGGTCCAAATCACTTCGTTTTGGGCGGAACGTAATGAATAGTAAGAGTATTCCCTAGACCACTGGAAGTTTTGGTATTGACGTCCAAAGATATTCACTGTATCTCCACAAAACTGTTGTCGAACTGCTGCCATAAGTTTACAAGAACATTTTTTTTCTCTAGACAATGATTGAAATGAAGAGTTGGAAGGGATAATATAACGTTGTGCAAATATTGGTCCAATGCGTGTGAATGGGAGATCTCCTCGAGACTTTCGCTCATTAATGACAATTTTGACAGTTGTTGCATGATGCGCTGTTAACATTAAAGACTAGTAATTTCACACATAGAAGTGCGAACATGGAGGATACGACAATGAGCAATTAAGCATTGGAGATTTCTTGAATGGGCCAACGCGACAACATGTGTTTGAGATGAACAATCGGAAGGGACAATATAACTCTCTACGAATCTTGGTTTAATGCGTATTAATGGGAGATCTCCTCGAGCGTTTCGCTCATTAATGACAATGTTCACGGTTCCTACATGGTGAGTTGTTAGTGTGAAAGGTTACTAATTTCATATTAAGAAAGAAGTACAAAGGTCGCGGGGATGGGAAAGAGTAGTTAAGGAGTTTCTAATTATTGAAAGCGGTCAGGTGGGCTTCAAAATAGGGTTACAAGGTACAACCGTTGGAGGTGAGGGCGCGAGGGTCAAATTAAATGTCTCAGAACTTTTTGAGTGCAATACGCATAACACCGAAGAGGGAATGATAGGACAGTCCAGAGGGAAATTTTTATATCACGGAAATTCGGGTAATGTTTGTAGGATGATGCAACCCCCTACTCCCTGTAGGGTTGCGCGACCTCCCGATCAAAGGATCTCCGATTCTTGAGTCTGGTGACTCTCTGAAACCTTAATGGTTCCCTTATGTATCAAGACACAGGCCCTTTTGGCTTCTTGGTGTAGGTCCGATAGAACCAACGACCTTCCCTTTCGCTCTGTTGCGAAATCTCAAAGTGCTAAGCGATAGCTCCTTTTCAGATAAGCCCTCTCTTGAATGTGACTTTGGGCGGTGACCACTTAATTGTGGGCACACCCACAAGTGGTTTGGAGTTAAACTACTTTTGGGCCCACAATTATCCTCAAGCTTCCACGTGTCCTTCTAACGAAACCATGGTTTGAATTGCAGTCCGCCCTCAATATTTTAAAATCTGCGCAATTCATGTTCCCGCAATGCTACGGGATCATCGATCTCGTGATTTTGACGATAACGTCTGAATCGATGGTTCAAATCTGCGCCCTTTGAATCAACAGACTAGATATGCCCTCCTTCAATCAACAGATGCGATCTCTTTCGCAACTCTAGACTTCGGGGTTTTGAAATCTCAAACTCAGCTTCCTTTCATATGTCAATCTTCTAGAACTAGCGATCTACATACACATGTCCTCCCAATCAATGACCCTACCTTCACTTCGGGTGTTTGACCATTCAACTTGGATCAACGGTCCTGCGACCGTCTTCTCGATCGACGGTCGAGATCTCCTTCGGGTCTCGGGACTTCTGAGATCTCAAATATCAAACTTCATTTTCCCTAATGGCTTTTACCCAGAGTTTGTAATCCACTGACGTGTGTCCTCCTGATCTAACGATCGAGGATTACTTCGAGACTTTACCCAGAAAGCATGGATCTACGCCACATCCCTCTTAGATCTGGCGGCTGAAAATCACTTCAGGACTTTACTCGGAGTTCACGGATTCGCGCCACGTCTCCCTTAGATCTCATGGTCTAGATCTTACTTTGGGTCTTTGCACTCCAGCGATTTCAGTTCTCAAACTGAAAAACCCACTTCAACTTCCCCGGAGCTCGAGATCTGCTACCAAGTGTCTCCTCACAGATCGACGACTCTCGTCTCTTCGGGTATTCGAACTTCAGATGTTTCAATGCTTCAACCTTCGCCTTCCTCTGGATGCTCTGACATATTGATACGTATCCTCCTGGATCAATGGTCCAGATTCACTACGACAATTCGACTCTCCACACTTCAAGTGTTTCAAGTTTCAAAGTTTCTTCCTCTCTAACTTCACAGTATCTGACAGTCCATATCCTTTCTGACGATCCAACGCTTGATCCTTTCCCTGAACAATCTGATGGCTCAGATTTGTTTCTGTGATCGGACGATTGAGATTCTACTTCAGGGTTTCGGTTCTTCAGACTTTAGAAACCTCAAAGTTCAACCCCGATAGGTTCTCCCTCCTCTGTGCTGTGAAGTGCTAAGGTTCTTGCACCTTCCTCTGATCCGACGACTATCGATCTTCTTCATTGTGATCCAATGATCACAGTCGCTCCTCCTCCTGAGCTTATGATATCTCCCCGCTTGGAAGATTTATCAATCATAAAAGGTTTCGAACCTTTTTTATTTCTATGAGTCCAACTTTGGGATCTCGTCAACACTCGAGAAAAGTGTTATCTCTTCTGAGCTTCGGTCCTTAAAAGAATTTTGATCTCCCACGCACACCTTGCGTTCTCAGGATTTCGATAACTCAAATCGAAGGATTTCTTGGAAAGAAATTCTTCTCACCCACCTGGCATTCCTCTGGTTCAAGTTCTTTGACGCTCGGTCGTTTCACGATGTTGTGCACACCTTGCACCTAGTCTAAGTTTCCCTTGTTATCTCTGAACTTCTCTGAGTCACTCCAAGACTCAGTCGACGCACTCCTTGTGTTCGAGATGCACACCTTGCATACTAATGTCGGAAGAGAAACAATTGAAACTCATCCAGTTTCATCACAACTTCATACAGTCAATCTCTCGAACAATCAGACATGAACGAACTGAAATAAAACTACATACACAGAATATAACATTCATTCACCAATACCTCAAATGAACACAGTCCAAGGATTTGGGACAATTCTGTCTGTTCTATTCATTCATGAAAACAAATTACAAAATGTTTCTTCTACTCTACTCTTCTCTATTGATCTCTCTGATCTCTATCTTATTCTCTCTACTATGCTTATCTGTTACAATACAACAATGAAATAACTATCTAAGGACTGGATCTACAATCTCTCTCGTCCTTTCTGAAATCTATCCTATCAATTCAAAGTTGTTACCTACTTTTTCCTATTACAATAACTACCAGTTATTTCCAGATAGAGTCAACACTCCATATCTGCAATCTCTTACAGTCTGTAAGACTTTACAAACAAGTTACATATTTAAAATGTTGTTTACAAAATATCTCAACAACCCGATTTAATTCTGAGTTAATTTCCGATTTGAAATTATGTCATTTGTTGAGATGTCGTTCCTTTGCCTCCACGCTTGTGTTGTTGACTTGGAAGGCGATTCTTCTACATCATACTCCTCTAGTTAAAAAAATTCATGGACTCTTGTCCATGAGCTCCTGCACTATTTTTCCATGCTTCAAAATATTAGGTTTTGTAACCCAACTGTCATCTTCCATTGGATGATCTTTCCACTTCACTAAGTATTCAGGATATGTCTTCCTCCTAGTTTTCTTTCCATCCCTCTGTTCAATGATTTTCTCCATCTGAGGTTTTTCTGTTGTGGACAATTTCTCTTCCCACTGAATTTCTCTCTGATCATCTGATTCTCCTGCCTCATCTCTCATGTAAGGATATAGGTCTGCAACATTGAATATCAACGATATCCCAACATTGTCTGGCAACTCAATCTCGTAAGCATTGGCTGTGAATTTCCTGAGAATATTGCATGGTTCTATCTTCTTCATCTTCAATTTGTTATATGTTCCCCTTGGAAACCTTTTTTTTTTCTCAAATGAGCTAAAACTTCATCTCCAACTTCGAATTGAACTTCTCTCCTCTTTTGATCAACTCTGCTCTTGTATTTCTGGCTATTGTTCTGTAGTTGTTCTCTGACTTTGTCATGGAATTTCTGCATTTTTGTTGTGAAATCCTCTACTCCAACACTTCTGAACTCATCTTGATTCATATCTCTCAACTCTTTAATCCCTCTTGGTTGTATACCATACACAATTTCAAATGGACTTTTCCTTGTGCTCATGTTCACTGAATTGTTGAATGCAAATTCTTCTTGTGCCAGAATCTAATCCCATTGTCGACCTTGCTCAGTGACTAAACTTCTTAACAAGTTTCTGAGACTCATGTTTACTACTTCAGTTTTCCCATCTGTCTGAGGGTGATATGTTGAACTAAAGGACAAGTTCATCCCCAGCCTCTTCCATAGAGTCCTCCAAAAGTGTCCTACAAATTTGGTGTCCATGTATGAGACTATGCTCCTCGATAATCCATGTAGTCTCACCACTTCTCTGAAAAATAAATTAGCTATGTGTGTAACATCGTTTGTCTTATGGCATGGTATGAAATGTGCCATTTTTGAAAATCTATCCACCACAACAAATATGGAATCGCTCCCTTTTTGAGTTCTAGGCAATCCCAAAACAAAATCCATATTGATTGCATCCCACAAACTTTCTGGAATTGGTAATGGCTGATACAAACCAATGTTTTGTTTTCTTCCTTTTGCATATTGATAAATCCTTCATTTGTTCACAAACTTTTTCACCTCTGCTCTCATGCTCGGCCAATAGTATGAATTGCTCAGCTATGCAAATGTCTTATCGTGACCAAAATGTCCAGGTAAACCTCCGTTGTGTTTCTCTTTTAGCAGGTTATCTCTCATTGAGAATTTCGGTAGGCACAATTGGCTTCCCTTGAACAATAATCCATCCTGGATCAAATATTCAGTCCATGGGCTTTTGTCTCCCAACAAAGGATTCTTGCATGCCTCGTAATCTTCCTTAAAATTTGCATCTTCTTTATACATCTCCTTGAGGTGTTCAAACCCCAAGGTTTCCACTTGGAATTCTTGTACAATCAAACTCCTTCTTCTCAAAGCATCTACAACTTTGTTAGCAGTTCCAATAATGTGCTTAATAACAAAAGTAAAATTTTGCATAAATTCTACCCTTTTTGCATGTTTCTGATTCAACTTTTCTTGCTTAGTAATAAATTGCAAAGCTTGATTATCACTGTACAAGATAAATTCTTTAGGAATTAGATAGTGTCTCAACTTCTTCAAAGCTTGAATCACTGCATAAAATTATTTGTCATATGTGGAATAATTCTTCTTGGCGTCATTCAATTTCTCACTGAAATAAGAAACTGGCCTATTATCCTGACTCAAGACTGCTCCAATAGCTAATCCACTTGCATCACATCTCACCTGAAATGTTTTTCCAAAATCTCGCAAGACCAGAATTGGTTGTTCTGTGATTTTCTCCTTCAACACTTTGAAACCATTTTCAGCTTCCTTTGTCCAACTGAAGGACTTGTGTTTCTTCTTCACAGTGTCCAGCATGGGTGCACATATACCACTGAAATTTCTGATAAAATTTCTATAAAATCTTGCTAACCCATGAAAACTTCTTACCTCAAATATGTTGCTTGGTGATGGCCATTCTTTGATTTCTCTTACCTTTTCCAGATCCATCTTCAATTCATTTTAAGAGATCATGAAACCCAAATATATGAGTTCCTTCTTCATAAAATAACTTTTCTTCAAATTTATCAACAACTTCTCTTGCTGCAACTTTTCCATCACTGATGTCAAATGTCTTAAATGTTCTCCCTTTGTCTTACTGAAGATTAGTATGTCAGCCAAATATACTATGAAAAATTTCCCTATGAAGTCTTTCAACACTTCATTCATCAATCTCATAAATGTGCTTGGTGCATTTGTCAACCCAAATGGCATGACCAGCCATTCAAACAATCCTTCATTTGTATTGAATGTTGTTTTCCATTCATCTCCCTCTC